>CAHIKZ030000260.1:1292500-1332500 GCA_903632075.3 Acanthosepion pharaonis | reverse complement strand
CCCTCCCGCCATCTCTATTAGATACACACACACACACTCTCTCTCTCTCTCTCTCTCTCTTTCCCTTGCCTTTTATTCTCTCTCTCTCTCTCTCTCTCTTTCTCTCTCTTGCGCGAGCTCTTTTCTTCTTTTGTTCCCAATCGTTCTGTCACTTTGCAACAATGTCACTCTCTGTCTTTATATCGTTTTCGTACTTGCTCTCTCTCTCTCTCTTTCTTTCTCACTCATTCTCTCTCTCTCTCTCACTCCTTTTCTTTCTTTCTCTCTTTTCTTCTTATGCTCTCACTTACTCTATGTGTCTCTCTTTTTACCTGTTTTTTTCGTACTCTCTTTCTTACTCACCCTCATTTATTTCTCGTGTACGTCAAATTATCTCCCGTTGTATCCGTCCCCCCCCTCTCTCTCTCTCCTTCTCTCTCTTTTGCTCTCACACGCGGACACGCACGTGTCTAATTTCTCCATAAAACGAAACATTAAATGTTCGTGCCCCACCCACCACAAACAGACCCCTACCTGCGACTCTTTCCGCAACATCATACGCCTACGCCAATTTAAACTCTTCAAATCCAAAATGGATGCTTTCAAAAATAGGCGTTTCTCTCCTTTTCCTCCGGCATCACTGAGCTCGCTTCCTCCATCATTAAATTTCCATTTTTAGTTTTATTTTGCGGCATTTTATTTACCTCCACCTGGAAGCGGGTGTTACAGCTCAACTGGCAAAGTGCAAATTATAGTCTTCTTCTTGTTCAAAACATGTTTTTATTTACGAAGGATATACTAATCTGGCACAAGGTTAAAACTCTAGGGCACCCAGTGAAGAAAGAATCCATTTCAGTAATAAAAAAAAAAGAATCCGCCATATTATTGGTCTTGACCTGGCATCTCGGCTTCAGTCACTTTCCTATCGCCGTAATGTAGCTTCCCTGTGTCTTTTCTATAAATACTTTCATGGTAATTTTTCCGTTGAACTTTCCTTTAGGTATCTAGACTTTATGAATTTAAACGCAGTGCTAGATTGGAAGCTAGGTCTCATCATTTTACATTTGAAATAACCAGATGTAACCGTAAGTTCTATGCTAATAATTTCTTCCATCGTACTTCTCGATGATGTGAATCTCTTCCCGCTTCTTGCTTCCCAGTCAATTTTGATCTTCAAATATTTAAATGTAATGTCAATCGTTATATTTTGTCTTCTTAATTATTGTTTTTTTTATTATTCTCTCTCAGTAACCGCGTTTCGATGTTTTTTCATATTTTCTAACTCAGTAAACCTATTGCGTCTTAGCGTCTTTATTGCCTTGCTTGGGGTGAAACGATTAAAAAACAAAATCTATTGTCTGCAAGATTTGCTGGCTAACCATCGTACCATGGTAAGGTTTCTTTTATTTACCAAGCGTAGCACAGCCTAAAACAAGAGCAAAATCGTCGGGCATGTAGTGATGCTGTTAATAATAACGGCCAGCGAGATATGCTTATAAGTCACTGCTTTGATTTAAATCCGTATTAAATTTAGCTTCGTTGTTGGTTGAAGTCAACGGCCTGGGAGGAGGTTTCCTCGCCCAATCCAGATAGAAACTACGAAAATCTCTTCGTGGCCAAGTCGAGCCTTCAAATCGGAAGACATCGGCTGTGATCGAACCTGTAATGTCGAATTTTTATATAGAGTATCCAGTAAGGATCGAACTCACTATTCAGTAGATTATGTAAACATTGCTCGAGAATAATGGTTCGAAAACAATTATTCGATAAACATTTAATCGAATTGTAAATTGTCTGAATGAAAATTAATTGAAAGGACAATTATATCGAGCGGCATTTAAGCTATCTCCGGCAGAGGGTTGTTGATTGGGCTTTCATCACAATACGTACGAAGGAGGGGATGCGATAGGCAACAATAAACTACAGAAGAACTCAAAATTGATCGCTCCATTTTTATTGCATTATTTAAGCTTACCTTTTTTTTTTAAAGTTCAACGATAATTTTTCTGTCGCCACTTAATTTAAAGACAATGTACTTACTTCCCGCACAAACAATTATTTTTATTTCGTAGACGACTTTCGATGGATTTTGCAATTAATTTCGATTATTCCTGAATTAATTTCCAAGTTATAAAAATTTTTATCGTGTAAAAAATTAATCGCAAAAATCACGTAAAACAATCGTCGAAAAAACAATCGCAGTAATGAAAACTTGATAATCCAAAATATCAGGATTGCGGGTTCGAATCCGCCCCGGAATGTTTTTAACTTGCTCACGGGGTCAGCCTGATTCCAAAATGGTATGATATGTTGGGCTATGGCCTCTAGGTGTAAAGTTGAAAAAGTGTGACACAGTGACACACTAACATTCTCATTTATTATATAGATGATAATTATTCGACATGCAAAATGTTTTATTGCAGAAAAAATGTAAAAATTAAAAGACGAAAAGCACAAATGATGAGTATTCGAAATACAAATATCTCTATCTACAAAAGGCAGGATGTGTGTGTGTAACGAATGCACGGCCGCAATTTTCGACGGATTTGCACCAAAATTTACATGCACATGCTCCAAGTTAGCGGGAAGGCCAACACCGACTTTGCATTTCCCATCGATAGTGGAAATAATCGATTTTTTTCATGCTTCTACGGTAATTTTCATGTAGTTTGCGGCCATTTTCTACTGGCCAGAGTAAGAGCCTATAGCTGGCTGCCACAAATAGGCAGGCAGATTCTATTGGCCAGCGTGAGAGCCAACAGCTGACTGACACGAATGTTAACTAGCATGCAAAAAAATCGTCACAAGTGGGAAAAATTTAAATCTGCATGGCACTTTACTCCAATTGGCTCATTCGCTTGCTTAAACTCAACATTGATTCTGATTCCGCAGAACTGGGTTGGGTGTGAAAAAGTATTTGTTGTTAACATTCTTTTTCATTCGGTTTTCCAGTTACGAGTCCTTTTTTAAAGCTGATCGTTTTGTGTTCATTTTGTTTAGTTCTTTTTTCGTAACAGATTTAATGTTTAGTGTAAAGCTTAGACAAAAATCGCAGTGTGAGATATGCAAGAAGTAAGGCATGTAGCAACATCAGCACGGCAAAGGGCACTCCTTTAAAGGCAAGGAAGGGCAAAAATATTTTAAATCAAGTGATAGCGATTGCTGTATGAGTCGTACGATTTTTGAATCAAGCACGGGCAACGCCGGCCCATGCTGATAGTCGTTAATAAAACAATTTGGGCAGAAAATTTTTTATAGCCTTAAATTATAGGATACTGCATGCAAATAGTCACCTACTGAAGGGTACTGGTTAAAAAATGCCACTAATCTTTTTAAGTTTTCCATTGACGTCGTGGTATTTCTTGACGCTATTGATATTTTGGTAACCTGCTCTTTCTTTTGCAATATGAATTTCTTGCAAGTCCTGTTCTCTTTTAAGGACGTCTAAGAATTTCCATATTGTGGGATGATGGGATGACACTTGCTGCAAAAAAAAAACCCTACACTATACTCCAATGGCGTTATTAGTTCAAGGTAAATCAGCCTTGACTCTCTCAAAGCAAGGCCACATACGTATTTCAAACATAGGTATTTCGAATAATTATCATCGAGTATAATTGCCCTTTCCATTAATTTTCATTCAAACAATTTACAATTCGAATAAATGTTTTTCAAATAATCATTTTCAAACAATTTTCTCGATACGACTCAGTAGTAGTAAATTAAGCTTGGTCAGATACAAAGGCACGATTATTGGCTACCCAGTGAGAATCAAATTCATTTAGAGAATAGTTTGCTGAACATTAATCTACAGTGTGGCGTTCTTTACATATTTACCAAACTTAGTCTAGCCGGACACAAGATTTAGTGTCCCCAGGGATAATCGTACTCATTCCAGAGGTAACAGACAGTGAGATTGAACTATGGCGTGTCACCATAGCAATACATTCATTTAGATGGAATTAGTTTGTCAAAAAAGCCTAAGTTTGAATCCGCAGTGAGAATTAAAGTTCCTCGAGTAGTAAATACTATTAATTATTCTAAAGTAACACACTCACACACATTTATGTCCCGTCCATTCCCTGAGGTGTATGGGTCTACATCTCTTAAGTACAGTAGACTTTCTGAAGAGTATGGGTCCATAGTTCCCTCGTCCCGTAGACTCCCTGTGTTGTATAGGTCCACTGCTCTCAAGTCCCGTCGACTCCCTGAAGAGTATGGGTCCATAGTTCTCAAGTCACGTAGACTCCCTGTGTTGCATAGGTCTACTGCTCTCAAGTCCCGTCAACTCCCTGGAGAGTATGGATTCATAATTCTTGTTAGACATTTTGACGGTCGTCTTCGAGTATAGAATCCAGAGGTTAGCAGTGAATATTTCAGAGACAGTAGGAAAGCGTAGTTCAGGTTAGCAGTGAATATCGCAGCAAAGTAGCAGAGCGTAGTACTTCCTTCTGTCATCTTCGCCTGACAAGTTGGCACTGGTCATTCGGGTAGGGTAAACAAAAATTGCCGCCTTTGTACACGACGGATACAATGTTCTGCGACTTCTGATTGGTTAACCTTCTATTGGTGGACTATAAAGGGAGTTAAGTCATTTTGACTGGCTCACTAGTTATAACATATACACAAAAAACTGTAACAATTCTCAGGTCCCGTAGACTCCTTGCGTTTTTTAGGTCCGCTGCTCTCAAGTTCCCACTACTCCCTGAAGAGTATGGATCAGCAGTTTTCAAGTCGCGTAGAATCCCTGTGTAATATAAGTTCACCGTTCTCAAGTCCTGTCGACTCTCTGAGGAGTATACGTTCACCTTTTGGGAGTAGGGGCTTCTTAGTTAAACCAATAATCATTCAGCACAATTTGTAATACATTTTCTTTTTCTTTTTTCTTTCGCTTATAGGCTTCCATATTTCCGTAAATATGGAGCTAGCTCTTGATGTAGACTAATGTAAAATAACTAAATTAAATTAAAAAACACAATCAGACAGTCGAAATAACATAAAGAATAATTATATGCCTACAATTGAATGACTGCAGATGAAAAGTGTCCATGATCTAACTGGTGAAGCAGCTGTTGCGGTTAAGACTTGACAAGGAAATGGGTTGAGAGTTCGAGTTTCACTGATAGTCATTATTTTATTTCCTACTTATAGAACTATTAGCAATAGGACAAAATGCATTCTTGTCACCGTAGTATGTGATCCACGCCAGGAAATACCAGACGTCTGAATCGAGTCCATTATGAACTCTTGATCCTAAGAAGAGCTGATTTGTAGTGACCCCAATATATACTTTAGAGATGCCAAAATAAGCTTTGTACTCAATGTCACCTCAGAACGTTAAAAGACCTAGGTGTCTCAAAGGTCGACCGAGAAGGTATCTTTGAATTGGAGACACACATACATACACACACACACACATAACAACCTGATAGCGCTCGGACAATGAGGGTAAAGAGAGAATCCTTCATATCGTCGTAAGAAGAAGATCGAATGTTCACAGAAAGACATGAAACCACATAACCTTGATACAGCCGTCGTTGATTTGACAGAGTCCAGAAGTAAATAAACTATTATATATATTTATAGTGGAGTTCAGAAGTAAATAAACTATTATATATATTTATAGTGGAGTCGATGTCATGAAAGAGCACCACCATATACAATTAAAATTAAAAATTAACTAACAGGTGCTGAAGAGCCGATAGATGATGGAAGTCTCGAGAGATGAAGATACCCTCAAAACCGCCAAGTGTAGAATCGGTCCTCGAAAGATGCCAGTGGGTGCTTCGACATAAGCAAAAGAGTGAAATCAGCTGAACTTAAGATACGCACAAACACACACATACATACACACATGGCAATCGGATAGCATATGCACTATGTGGATAGAGAGAGAATCCTTCATATTTTCGTAAGAAGATCGAACGTTCACAGAAAGACACGAAACCACATAACCTCGATACAGCCGTCGTTGATTTGACGGAGTCCAGAAGTAAATAAATAATTA
Organism: Acanthosepion pharaonis; assembly: GCA_903632075.3. Taxonomy (NCBI): domain Eukaryota; kingdom Metazoa; phylum Mollusca; class Cephalopoda; order Sepiida; family Sepiidae; genus Acanthosepion; species Acanthosepion pharaonis. Next base: position 1,326,514 of record CAHIKZ030000260.1, on the reverse strand, counting down.
TTATACGTATAATATATAATCTCGTATTCTTATCTGACGTTACTAATATTATATAAGGTCTTGCTGAAGGAGGCTGTAGTTGAGGTGATGTCATGGAAGAGGACCACCATATCTTCTGAGATTGCATGGTGGTCGTCTTCGAGGATCGGCGAATTTTAGTGAATAACATTTTTCTCTATTTCTAAGTTGAACAGATTTACATACTTTAAAAAAGCGATTTCACTTACCTAGTTGTTCAGGAGTGTAAATAAAGAACGCTTACCTGCAAAGAGAAAAAAATATTAATCAATATTTTACAAGTCCGAACAATATAAATAATTGTCATATAGGAAGAAAATGAGTAACTGCCGACACCGAGGTTCGAGCCTGACACTCTGGACTTATGGATATATGTTTACCGCCAGGTCCATAAATAGCGGTGTCAGCCTACTGACTGCAGTGATTATTGAGTGGAACTATCCAGTCGAATTAGTGTGATTTATTGCACGTCGATGATTTGGGTTTTGATTTAGGATTTACCGGACGTTAATTCAAGCCGTGCTGCTAACAAGGTATTCACTGAAATGGTTAATTATCTTCGGTTGACTTTTACTCCTTTGTTCTTGTTAAGTATTTATTTGAGGTTTTAATTAAGTACTGTTTTATTTTAATATGGAAGTCTTGAGTTATAGTTAATTATTAACGGCCACCGTACGTCACAAAATTGTGAATTGATTTAAAACAAAGATACGACACAAAAGATTGCTTACCGACGACAGTAGAATGAGAGATAGAGGTTTTTCAATTGAAGTACACCCAATCATGATGAAAGAAATACTAGACGAAAAATTGAAATTAAGCCTTTCTTAGCAATTCACCAGAAAGGGTGCCTACGTTGGGTGGGGAGTATAAGAGTGTGACGGAGAAAGAGAGAGTAAGAAGCAACTTTGAATTGAGCCTTTATAAAAATATACGATAAAATTCTGGCATCATATCAATACTACTGAGTCATATATTTTTCTCCGGCTTTCTACTCGCAATTGTATCCCCTTTTGTTTTGTATCCCGGCGCTGTCTGCATTTTCCATTAAATTTTTCTAAAGGAACGTAAATTCTTTGAATGCTGATAAATACGAGTACTGTGAAACGTTAAAGCGAATAGAATAAGAAAAAAAAATAATTTGATCGCTACATTAAGGATCAATAGATATCGATTGAGCCCCCTTTATTAGGCCTGGTCACCATTTGAGCTTTTCAGATCAAAACTCGGTCGCATCGAGTTTGACGAATCACTTTTGTTATTGTCGCTTTATTTCCTACCATTCACCGCTTACTATGCCGCAATTCTGTGCCTGCCACAAAGAAGGACAATCCCCCAACCCCCACAACCCCACCCGTCCGCCAGAATTGGAGTCTTATAGCACTAATAATATATAAATTAGCAAACATAAACAAAATCATCATCCCGTCGTCTGGTTTGGTTTGATTTAGTGGGTTTTACGGCATATCAACCTCTATGGGTTATTTAATGCCTGCAAGATTGTAATAATTTTTCCAAAAATGTACTGTAAGTAATAGATTGTCTTCAAAAATGTATTGTTGGTAATTGGTAATATTTTTTTTTTTTTTACCAAAAATGTAATTGTTGTAACCTAGGGAAAGTTACTGAAGAGAATAATCAAACGAAGGTTGGTAATGAACAACAATACTTAGGACACCAGCAACGCATATAAGATTCGCCAGCGGCGCGTAGAAGTAGTAGTCAACTGCTAGAAGTGAGTTAAATGTATTCCACAATGAATCTCCAACTGCCCCACATGGTAAGTTGTGGCAAAAGGCAGAATTTAATGTGGGGTATCCGAGCCCGAAGGCCGGGCCAAAAATTCTCCATAGACCCCTATGGCTAGCTGTTTCCCAAGACGAGACTCTGCCCTTCGACATTGCCTCGTCTGGGGATCTTTTATGCCCGGAGGCAAAGAGTTTGAGCAGCACAGCTGGAGATGAATCTCCAACTGCAGACCAACATACAGTATTTACTACCGTATTTATGTCAATGGGGACATACCCATAACGTCCGTAGGTATGCTACAACAGTAATGCTGGTAATATTTTTCCAAAAATGTATTGCTGGTATTAAAACCTATTTTTACACTTTCATAGTGTTTTGACCCCAGTTTGGGGGTTAACTATTAGCCCATAGCTGGGACCCTAACAGGTGCTACCACCCCGGGTCAAGCTGGACCTGGTAACAGCAACAATTAAGAGGTGGTTCCACGCTCCTCAAAGCCTCCTGATCAGAGGCCTTGCTGTTGGATGTAGTTTATCATCTTACCCAGGTCGCGGATGTAGTTTATTGTCTTACCCAGGACGCGGATGTAGTTTATCGTCATACCCAGGACGGCCCGCCGTCTGGTAAAAGATGGAAGCATAATAATTATAAACACGACGCATAACAAGAAAAAATGCCAACGTTATGGGAAAATAAATAATAAAATCGATGAAAAAAAACGAAAAAAATCAAAGAATGACGAAGAATATTTAAATGTTTACAAATTAAAAGAATTAATGCAAAAACAATAAAATATTGCCACTCTACAGAGAATATCATCCCCCCTCCCACTTTTTTCTTTTTATGTGCCGTGTCCCTTCAGGACGTAGGCGATCATTGCTCTGCACTTCCCCTTATCCCTTGTAGCTCTCAATAACTTTCGTGCCTCTGCTAACTCCTCCAGGCCACGTTCTCTCATCCACTTGCTCAAGCCCTCCAGGTATGTCATGTTTTGCTTTCGCTTGTCTCTCTTTCCCTCTATTCGACTTGTGAGTAACAGATTCTCCAGGCCCTCCTTTCTCATTACGTGTCCCAGAAACTTCATCTGTTTCTTCCTGATGTTAAGTATAAGCCTCCTCCTTGTTTGCACAAGTCCTCATCGTTGCTCACGCGATCGGTCCGTGATATCCTTAGCATCCTTCTGTAGAACCATGGCTCCGTCGCCTCGAGTCTCTTCTTCGTCTTTGAGGAGACCGTCCAGCATTCGCTGCCGTAAAGGAGGACAGATGTTACGTAACAGCTCAGTACTTTTTTCTTTGTTACCAAAGAAATCCTCCTGTTTCGTAATCCTCTGCCTAGCTTTTGGAATGTGTCCTTGGTCATCCCAATACGTCTACGGATCTCAGTGTCGCACTTACCGTCCTCTGTCAAGACGCTTCCCAGATATTTAAACTCATTCATTTATTATTGATCTAGTGAGACAAGCTTGCTATTACACTATGCCAAAGTGCCATACTTGAATAGTGATTTTCCAAGCGTAGCTCAGATGTGGCACAAGGCCGAAAGTATGAGTCACCTAGTCAGGATCAAACTCACTACTCAGTCATAATTGTGCTAGCAAGACAAGCTTGCTAACCATTAAACCACCTCGAGGTGCGCGTGCCATACTTGAATATATATGGAAAGCACTTTAATGACCCAGGAAAAGGAAATACTGCAAAGATATCTGTAAAAATGTCTAAATGATAATAATAATAAAAAAAACTATACTGATTAGCTAACAATTATCAATAACCAATAAAAAAAATATAACATAAGATTTATAAAATTCACATTCTAGTTACCAAGATGTTAATAAATGGTTTTCTGGCATTATTATCCATCAAAGAAATACCAATGTTAATTATAATAGTTTCACAATAGCAAGACTAAAATATTTCAAAATTAAAGGATATTTAAAATCGTTACATTTAAGCTTTTTGTCTAAATGGTAGGTTTGTTTCAAATAAAAAAAGGAAAACAAGATTTTTTAAATACAATTATTCATAATAAAATATGTATTTGCTACAAAAGAGAGGCAGATATATAAAGTAGGACAAAGTTCAAGTCGCTTTTTTTTATTTTTAATAGAAAACTTTTCTTTACCAGCGCATTTCGTTCCGAGGAACTTAATGTAAGATGTAAAATGTTTTCCTTTTGTATTATTTATATTTTCTTTAGATATAAACAATTACTTGATACTACAAAATTTAATTATTGCCTTAAATAGAACTGATGTAAGCAACTTAATACTAAAAATGTGGGTAAATATCTTGGAAACCTTTCGGCCAGCCCTTCGTCAGAAAGAAACAAAATCATTGGTGAAACAATTACTTTTTAACACGAAATACGCTTTAAGTAACTAAATGAAAAAATAATATATATATAAATATATCTCTATCTATAAAAGGCAGGATGTGTGTGTGTGAGTGTGTGTGTGTGTGTGTGTGTGTGTGTGTGTGTGTGTGTAACGAATGCACGGCCGTAATTTTCGACGGATTTGCACCAAAATTTACATGCACATGCTCCAAGTTAGCGGAAAGGCCAACACCGACTTTACATTTCCCAACTCCCATCGATAGTGGAAATAATCGATTTTTCCATGCTTCTACGGCAGTTTTCATGTAGTTTGCGGCCATTTTCTACTGGCCAGAGTGAGAGCCTATAGCTGGCTGCCACGAATAGGCAGGCAGATTCTATTGGCCAGCATGAGAGCCAACAGCTGACTGACACGAATGTTCAAAAAATCGATTGCTGCATTCGTCACAAGTGGGAAAAATTTAAATCTGCATGGCACTTTACTCCAATTGACTCATTCGTTTGCTTAAACTCAACGTTGATTCTGATTCCGCAGAACTGGGTTGGGTGTGAAAAAGTATTTGTTGTTAACATTCTTTTTTCATTCGGTCTTTCGAGTTACGAGTTCTTTTTTAAAGCTGATCGTTTTGTGTTCATTTTGTTTAGTTCTTTTTTCGTAACAGATTTAATGTTTAGTATAAAGCTTAGACAAAAATCGCAGTGTGAGATAGGCAAGAAGTAAGGCATGTAGCAACATCAGCACGGCAAAGGGCACTCCTTTAAAGGCAAGGAAGGGCAAAAATATTTTAAGTCAAGTGATAGCGATAGTTGTATGAGTCGTACGATTTTTGAATCAAGCACGGGCAACGCCGACCCATGCTGCTATTATATATATATATATATATATATATATAATATGGAAAAATATGACAAACTGGAAATTTTCTTGTTACGCGTTTCATCTAATAGGATTTCATTGGAGTGGGTTTTGTTGACGTTGCCATGAGTACGCATGCGCATCAACAAAGCGCAGTCGGATGAAACACATCACAAGAAATTTTCCAGTTTTTCATATTTTTCTAAATACTATTCGCTATTTATATATATATATATATATATATATATATATATAGAGAGAGAGAGAGAGAGAGATGAGAGAATTAATGTGGAGAAACTTATCACTTAACTGTGTTGTTATTTCAGTCATGTCGACTTAGAAGTTTCGTGAGCGAGAGAGAAGCCAACAGACTGAAGTGTGAAAGCTTTACTGTAATTCGTTCTCGAAACTTGGAAGTTGGCAGGACCAAAATAATCCCAATCAGTTAAGTAACAAGTTTCTCCACATTAATTCTATTAACGCTCTAGCCTTACCTTTTGATATCGAACATTTAAGAAACCTGCCTGCCTAAAATGCCTTCATCTTTGGAATTGATACAAATAAAATCTGTCACATAGCTGATTTAAATTTTTATTTATCAAAAACAATTTTAGGAAAATCTATGAAAAACTGGAAAAAGTTTTCGTCTGATACGTTCCATTCTTTATCACTTCATCGGAAAATGGCTCAATTTCACAGATAAAGAATATGTAAACATAAAATAGAGGCAGATATAAAATAGGATAAACTTCAAGTGGCTTTCTTTTTGTTTCTTTTTATACGTCGACAATTATTACTCTATACATATATGGGGATTTTCTAAGCGTAGCTTAGACGCAGCACAAGGCCGAAAGTATGGAGCACTCAATGAAGATGGAACTCACTACATAGTGATCTAATGAGACAAGCTTGTTAACCATTTCACCACGTCGAAGTACCCACTCCTAAATATACTCAAATTATGTCATTAAGTAAAAAGGAATCAGCACATATGCTAGTCCACAAAAATCTCCTGAGCCGACCAAGCATAGAAATAAATACAATATGGGAACCAGTAATAAGGAGTGCTAGATAAAAGCAATGAATAATAACGAAAATTGAAATATGAGCTCTGGTAAAAATCGATGCTGGTTTATAAGTCCCCAAAATTTATACACGGAATATCCTCAAGTGAATAAAGACGTTGGTTAGATCCAGTGACTAGACCCAAAGAGTTGTGAGTTCAATACCAGGCCACAGCAGTGGTGAACCAAAACTTAGAGAGTTGTCATCGGGAAAAAAACTGAGACATCCGGAAGAGGCATGGTACATGGAACTAGAACAATCTACCCCGGTGGACGAAATAAAGGGTCCGATTCGAAATTACAATCACCTGAAGAAGGCCGAAATGTTGTGAACATGTCAATGAAGATGAAGATAATAGTCCGAATAATGTAAATGATGTAAATAATCATAATACCTCATCTCAGAGATCCAATCACCTGAAGAAGGCCGGAGCGTACTACAGCCAAAACGTTGTGAATATGGCAATGAAGATGAGGATAACAGTCCAAATAATGTAAATAATGCAAGTAATCCTAATATCTCATCGCAGAGATCCAATCACCTGAAGAAGGTCGGTGCGTACTACGGCCCAAACGTTGTGAACATGCCAATGAAGATGAGGATAATAGTCCGAATAATGTAAATAATGCAAGTAATCATACCTCATCTCAGAGATCCAATCGACTGAAGAAGGCCGGAGCGTACGTTGGCCGAAACGTTGTGAATATGGCAATGAAGATGAGGATAACAGTCCGAATAATGTGAATAATGCAAGTAATCATAATACCTTATCTTAGAGATCCAATCACCGGAAGAAGGCCGGAGCGTACTACGGCCGAAACGTTGTGAATATGGCAATGAAGATGAGGATAACAGTTCGAGTAATGTAAATAATGTAAATAATCATAATACTTCATCTTAGAAATCCAATCACCTGAAGAAGGCTGGAGCATAGTACGGCCAAAACGTTGTGAACATGTCAATGAAAGTGAGGATAACAGACAGAATAATGTAAATAATGCAAGTACTCATAATACCTCATCTCAGATATATAGACAGTTAAATTTCTGTATCTGTTTGGTTTTTGATGTCTCCAATTTGTAGCTCGCATCTTGGGTTGCCCCCTTTTTGCTAATGACCATATGTTGTGTCTTATTAGTCATTTCTGCCCTCTTTCCTTTACTGCATTCCGTAGGAGTTCCTGGTGTTGTTTTCATATGTCTGTCACAAATATGCTATATTATTTTGTTAAGAATGTGCTCACCAATTATAAATCCTGGTAGGACATCTAGTTAACTTAAGCTCGCATGGCTGTAAACGTTAAATTAATTCGGTTAGAACATCCCTGACTTTCTATTTTCTATCTGCACGGAGGCGGTTTGATCCCAGAAAAAAATGTTCTAGATTATTCTAATATTTTTTCCAAATAAAGTTTTCCTAACAGTTCAAATAGATCTTTGTTCCTTAGAAAATATGCTGAATAAAAAAAAAAACCCTTAATAGAGCATTTCGACGTGGTGTAATTGTTATCAAGCCTGTCTCACCAGATCAGTCAGTACTGAATAGGGACTCCGATTCTTGCTAGCTGCTCCATATTTTCAGGCCATGTGGCTCGTTTAAGCTTCACTTAAATCATTAAACGGATACGATTTTTAAAATCAATGAAAAGAGTTCAATTGCTTTTCTTTTTTACAATAATGTTCATCCAGTACAAGGCCTAAGTGCTCCTGTGGGTAGAGAGTAAGAGACCCGGTTTATGGGGATATGTGGGGAAGATAATGGGTTAACCCTAGATTTGAACTTCAGTCCTTTATAAATGCAGTCGTACAATTACCATTTCTTATTCCTCGTCCTTATTTGGAAGAGCCATTATTCCTGGGAGTTTGCATACAACATTCCTACACCACACGGATGTTTCAACCAAAGCCTTCATCGGCTAATCTATGTGGGCCTTCATATCGCATTTAATGCAAATAGTTTCGATGATATAACGCATGAATATGCATTAGTCTATTATCGAAATATTGATCCAGCATTGTTGAATCCCCAAATTATTTGCGTACGTTAATTAGTTCAGGTTGAATGATTTCCTTTCAACCTAAATGTTTTCAGATGTAATTTTTCATGATGTAATGATAATATTATCACAGAGAAAAAAATGTTGGTTTTTATGTTTGATTATATAACTTTTTTTTTAAAAAAAATTAATACCCGCTGTAATTGTAATAAATAAACAACTTAATATATTAGAAGAAATAACAATTTAAAAAAAAATAATTATCAAACTATCAAAATAATTCTGTGAGTGAACTAAGGACATCGCAGACAGAACTCCGTCCTGGGTATGACGATGAAAATACGCATCTTAATTTTAAATTTTTAATTAATATTTTATTCCAAATTGATAAAAATCTTTGAAAGTAGTTGTAATTCATTTAATCAAGGTTTTTTTTTTAAAATAAATATATAGTTTAATTAACATTTGTTGATTATCAAATAAAAAAAGACAATTATATTAAATATTAACTTAGGGCTACACTTACTTTTGCACAGCATTGAATACAGCATTATATATATATATATATATATATATATATATATATATATATATATATATATATATATATACGTCTGATTAACCTACCCCTCCCTTCAACAAATAGAAACATGTCCCCACACCTTTAACTTTCGAGAGTTAACACTTTTTTTTTAAATTTGCTTAAAAATCATTTAATCACCAGTTACTTACCATCTCCTGAAGAAGTACAATCAAAGTTTTGAAACATGAAATCTTTTGTGTAGCGATTCCAAAATGTTTTTATTATAATCTTTTATAATATAAATAATAACAATATATTGCTCTACTTTGTATTGAGCACATTTTAAAAGTAAATGCTACGAATAGTGGAATTTTATTCCATTTATTCTCTTAATAAATATATAGTTTAATTAAGATTTGTTGATTATCTGTTAAAAAGAGATAATTATTTTAAATATTAATTTAGGGCTTCACTTACTTTTGCACAGCATTGTATACTGCATTATATATATATATATATATATATATATATATATATATATATATATATATATATATATATGCGTCTGATTAATCTAGCTCTCCTTCAACAAATAGAACATGTCATATTTGTCTCACAATCACGATACATTTGTCGCTGGCATATTTTCCGCAATACTCAATGATGCCATGTTTATGTTCCGGTTTATCGTGGCATGAAAAAATAACTCACCCACCTCCACCCTCTGAGCTTACTTTTCAATTTAGTGTAGATCTGACATTTTATTGGTCAATCATGACATACCCATAAGTCTATTTTTAATTCTGACCTTATGTTCCCCGCCTTTAACTTTCGGAAAAGAGTTAACACTTTCTTTTTAAATTTGCTTAAAAACAATTTAATCACCAGTTACTTACCATCCCCTGAAGAAGTACAACCATGGTATTGAAACATGAAATCTTTTGTGTGGCAATTTCAAAATGTTTTTATTGAAATGTCTTACAATAAAAATATAATAATAATATATTGCTCTACTCTGTATTATGCACATTTTTAAAAGTAAATGGTAAGATCACTGGATTTTTACTCCATCTGTTCTTTCTCTCATTTGGGTATATATATATATATATATATATATATATATATATATATATATATATATATATATATATACGTCTGATTAACCAAGACCTCCCTTCAACAAATAGAACATGTCATATTTGTCAACAATGACGATACATTTGTCGCTGGCATATTTCCGCAATCGTTAATGATGCCATGTTTATGTTCCGGTTTATTGTGACATGAAAAATAACTCAACCACCTCCATCCTCTGACTTTATTTTTCTTTTTAGCGTAGATCTGTCATTTAATTGGTTAATCGAGACATACCCCCAAGTCTGAACTTATGCCCCCTTTAACTTTTTGAAAAGAGGTAACGAAATGTTTTTAAATTTCCCTAAAAAATCGTTTTAGCGCCAGTTACCAACCATCACCTGAGGAAGTACAATCATAGTATTGAAACATGAAAGCTTTTGTGTAGCGCTTTAAAAATGTTTTTATTATAATCTCATATAATAAAAATATTATATATATATATATATATATATATATATATATATATATTATAAAATTTTGGTCTTCTTTAGGGTCTATATAACCATATATACTTCATATAACACGTTTTTAGACCTGCATTTACCTTCAACAGGACACTCAGTTGTTCTTCTGCAATTACATGTAGGGTTAATATCCGTTATTTCACTGTTATGAAATTTATTTAGTAGCTTACTGTTGTGGGCTGAGATGATTTTCTCTACATGCGTTAACAATGTAGAGAAAATCATCAAATGTATGTGTATATATGCAGTGTATGTATTATGGGTGAAGAAAAACTTATATATGTATGCGTATATATGTATGCTTTGACCAATTTGAATGCTATGCGGTAATCGGATTAAACGGATCTCCTTTAAATTAATGTGGAATCCATCTTTAACTAAATTCATAAACTTAATAAATATACACAAGGGGATTAATCCCTATCTAACTTTACCTTAGGTTAAAATACATTCATATCCTGCTAAATCTTAATAAATACTTTTAGGACATAAAAGTTCTGGACTCTAGGGATTTAACCTTTATAAATCTGTTTCTCTGAATTTAATTAATAATCATTTAATTCAAATCTCTTAGGTTTTTAACTTAAATTTCTTGGTTGATTATGCAAAAAGCTTATACTAATTTACATTTAATTTTTAAATAAATTTTTCGCTAATTTTGAAAAAGCTTTATAAAATGTTCTGAACCGGACACATTGAATGAAATACAAGGAATTAACCCCGATCTAATTTTTTCTTAGTTTAAATTCCATTCATATCCTGCTAAATATTAATAAATAAATGTAAGATACTCTAATTATAAATATGTCTCTCTGGGTATAAGTATTTTAATTTTTAAATTTCTTGATTAATTATATAAAAAGCTTATGAAAACTTTTTCGCTAATTTCGAAATATTTAAAATGTTCTCTTTTAATATTATTTACAAATAATATATATATATATATATATATATATATATATATATATATATAGCGTATATTTTGGCCGCATGTTTTCGATAAGACATGTCTCATTGAATAATTTAGACAAGTTTTGTCTCGTTATTTCAATATGATCCTCTCATATTTACGTACAAGGTTCTTAGTATCCTTATAAAACGAAGATAGAAAATTACCATGTTGATTTATTACGAATCTTTTTTTTAATCATTAGCACAATGTCATCATCAGGGTTTCAGATGAACACAACAATATAAATATATATATATATATATATATATATATAGGATTAATACAAATATAAAATTTGCCACTTAGCTGATTGATGTTATATTTATAGACAAACCTTTGTGGTATCGTTCGCTCCACTCATCAGGAGTTATCAGCAATTGACTTCGTATTTTCTCATTTTCGCTATTTTTATATTAAGTTAAATAAAATTAGTTTATGCGCCATTTATTGATTTTAGTGTGTGTGTGTGTGTGTGTGTGTGTGTGTGTGTGTGTGTGTGTGTGTGTGTGTGTGTGTGCTCCTGGGTTTGGTTATTTCTTCTTTTCATGATTTTTTGTCTTCTTATATTTTTTTATTATTCATTCTCTATCTTCCAGCTCTGAATGTCAAAAGCCAATGTAACAATGTTATTTCCGGTGTCAAAGACAGGACATTTTAGGCTAATTGTTCTTGGTTATGCTGGCGTTTACAAAAAAAAAAAAAAAAAAAAAAAATAGGTGAATTCTGTTTTTATTTTTATTTTATGTTTAAATATTTATTTTATTTAATTCTGCTTTAAATATCTTTGTATTTCTTTCTTGTTTAAATATTTTTTATTTATTTCTTATTTAAATAATTTTGTATTTCTTTCTTATTTAAATATTTTTCATTTATTTCTTATTTAAATATTTTTTATTTATCTCTTGTTAAAATATTTTTGTTTATTTCTGATTTAAATATTTTTATTTATTTCTTGTTTAAATATTTTTATTTATTTCTTGTTTAAATAGTTTTTATTTATTTCTTATTTAAATATTTTTTTTATTTATTTTTATTTAAATATTTTTATTTATTTCTTGTTTAAATATTTTTTTATTTATTTCTTGTTTAAATATTTTTTATTTATTTCTTGTTTAAATATTTTTTATTTCTTGATTAAATATTTTTATTTATTTCTTATTTAAATATTTTGTATTTCTGTTTTGTTTGAATATTTTTTATTTATCTCTTACTTAAATATTTTTTATTTATTTCTTGTTTAAATATTTTTTATTTATTTCTTATTTAAATATTTTTGTATTTCTGTTTTGTTTGAATATTTTTTATTTATTTCTTATTTAAATATTTTTTATTTATTTCTTGTTTAAATATTTTATTTATTTCTTGTTTAAATATTTTTTATTTATTTCTTATTTAAATATTTTTTATTTATTTATTGTTTAAATATTTTTATTTATTTCTTGTTTAAATATTTTTTACTTGTTTCTTGTTTAAATATTTTGTATTTCTTTCTTGCTTAAATATTTTTTACTTATTTCTTATTTAAATATTTTTATTTATTTCTTGTTTAAATATTTTTTATTTATTTCTTGTTTAAATATTTTTATTTATTTCTTGTTTAAATATTTTTTATTTATTTCTTATTTAAATATTTTTGTATTTCTGTTTTGTTTGAATATTTTTATTTATTTCTTGTTTAAATATTTTTTATTTATTTCTTGCTTAAATATTTTTTACTTATTTCTTATTTAAATATTTTTGTATTTTTTTCTTATTTAAATATTTTCATTTATTTCTTATTTAAATATTTTTTATTTATCTCTTGTTAAAATATTTTTTTTTATTTCTGATTTAAATATTTTTATTTATTTCTTGTTTAAATATTTTTTATTTATTTCTTGTTTAAATTTTTTTATTTATTTCTTATTTAAATATTTTTGTATTTCTGTTTTGTTTGAATATTTTTATTTATCTCTTACTTAAATATTTTTTATTTATTTCTTGTTTAAATATTTTTTATTTATTTCTTATTTAAATATTTTTTGTATTTCTGTTTTGTTTGAATATTTTTTTTTTATTTCTTGTTTAAATATTTTTTTATTTATTTCTTGTTTAAATATTTTTATTTATTTCTTGTTTAAATATTTTTTATTTATTTCTTATTTAAATATTTTTTATTTATTTATTGTTTAAATATTTTTTATTTATTTCTTGTTTAAATATTTTTACTTATTTGTTGTTTAAATATTTTGTATTTCTTTCTTGCTTAAATATTTTTTACTTATTTCTTATTTAAATATTTTTTATTTATTTCTTGTTTAAATATTTTTTATTTATTTCTTGTTTAAATATTTTTATTTATTTCTTGTTTAAAATATTTTTTTATTTATTTCTTATTTAAATATTTTTATTTATTTCTTGTTTAAATATTTTTTATTTATTTCTTGTTTAAATATTTTTTTTTATTTATGTCTTGTTTAAATATTTTTTTTATTTCTTGTTTAAATATTTTTTATTTATTTCTTATTTAAATATTTTTGTATTTCTGTTTTGTTTGAATTTTTTTATTTATTTTCTTACTTAAATATTTTTTATTTATTTCTTGTTTAAATATTTTTTTATTTATTTCTTATTTAAATATTTTTGTATTTCTGTTTTGTTTGAATATTTTTTATTTATTTCTTACTTAAATATTTTTTATTTATTTCTTGTTTAGATATTTTTTTAATCAAAATGTAGGATATTGAAGAACAACTAGGATAAAAACAAAAGCGATGCTAACAGACCTTAGTAACGTAATATTTTAGCTGAATATATCTTGCATGAGAGATGAAGAAATTGGCAGTCGAGATTTTTTTTTAAAGTGCTAGCTATTTTCTGGTAGTCCGTGGAATCTCTTCTTTTTTTTTCTTCTATACAATAAATGCAAATGCCAATATGTCACTGTGTCACACTTTTTCAAAATAATTCCTAGACGCCGTAGCCGATCATATACATACCATTTTGGAATCAGGCGTACTCCGTGAGCAAATGAAAAACATTCTGGGCCAGATCCGGACCCTCAATCCTGAAATTTGGGGTTCCCAAGTTTTCATGACTGCGATTGTTTTTGGTGATATTTTACGGGATTTTTTGTACCGTAACAATTTTTATAAATTGGAAATAAATTTTGGAATAATCGAAATTAACTGCGAAAGTCACCCATGAAATGAAAATAACTTTTTGTACCTACGTTCATCAAATTGCCTTTAAATTAAGTGGCGGCGGAAGAATTATATTTATTGTTGCCTATCACATCTATTCCTCCCTACCTATTGCGATGAAGGCCCAATCAAGAGCCTTCCGCTTGAGCTAGCTTAAATGTTGCCTAATAGGGCGGCTTTTAAGGTAGTGCTTTCTAATTCTCGTATTTCCAATCGTCAGTTTCCGCTAATTCCAGAACGAACACATTTAAGCTTTTCAGTTCTTCTTTCTGTTAAAAATCTCTCAGAAATAGAATCGTTTGTATTGGATTCCGGGCCAGTCTTAAATGTGGCGGTACCAAAATTTTGCCTGGGTTTCACTCGCTAGACATTCCCCGAAAGTCTTCTTAAATGTTTTAATAGTTTCGGGCGGAAGTGTGTGCAAGTTTAATGCGAATCCGCATTACACAGCGACGTCTCACTTCCGTTTTCAGTAATCCCGTTGTAGAGTTTCCGTTCACGCGTGGGCAGACTTGTTGCCCAGTTACATCAAGACCGCGTTATCTCGACACAGACAAAATAGCTGGATACTTTCCGAACATATTTCGTAAAAAGTTGTGTTTTTTTTTTTTTCTATTTTAGGAGTTACTTTACATACATTAGAGTCTTTCAGCACTTTACTTTTCTTTCAAGTAATATGCATAGATTGGCTATTACTTATGTACCCTATGTAGTGCCCTTAATGTCAGTAGCAACCCTTAAACTTAGTAGCAGTAGCAGTTCTAAATAAACCTTGTATCAGCAGCTGCTATCGAATATAAAAAAAAACACGTGGACCCTAAAGAAATTCTCTCTTTCCAGTTTTTCCCTCTTTCGAACTACTGCATGAACTTTCCACGCTGAATCTACAAGGGCTGCGAATGCTTCACCATAAAACACATCAACAAGGTAAGTTCCCACTATAACATATTAATGAACATTTCGTTATGTATACAATTTAAGTCGAACAAAAGAAACTCTTGTACTAAATTTTACTTATGTTATCATTGCATTGTAGATCAATTGGTCTGTTATTTGTGCATATACTCTTCTTCGCCAGCTTTATTTCATGTACTATAAAATGTTCCCTGAAGAAACCTTACATATTTAATTATCGAAGTAGCCAATCATTAAGCGTATTTCAAAACCGCTTCTTTTGTTTATTGCAGCAGATCCCAGTCCGTCTCTCATCTCGTTCTTTTTTTCCATTTCTAATTCTAAAATTTTCTTATACGATTTCTGACCAGACAGTATCGTGACTGTTGCTATGGAAACAGAGCTAACGTACGCAGAGTGAAGCAGCATGGCACAGATTGACCTTTGAACTCCGTTGCACATACACACTGAGCTATAACATTATTCCTCACTTCCGTTGTTTATAGCAGTGTTTGGAAGGAAAGTGTATAGAGTGTGGTCGTCTAACCTTAACACAGAGTTTCCATTAGTGACGATGTCTTATGCGGCAGTTTTTGGTCAAACACACAATTCCCTAGTTTCGACAACCAGCATATACCCCATATATCGCTCTTTGAGACGTTTTCTTCTACAAAAATCAAATCCCACTTGACAGGAATAATAATTCAAGATGTCGAGTAAATCCAAGAAAATGCGAAGAGGTACTTCCAGGCTACCCCCCCCGCCAAAAAAAAAAGAGATCCAGGTATGCTTCCATTAATGGAAACGACGCTGGATAAAGTGTATGGCTCCAGTAGGGGACTGCTTCGAAGGAGTTTAAATGCCGAATTGATATATATTGTAGTTTTCTTTTTATAGCATATATATGTTTTGATCGAACCTCGTACAACCGCTTTCTCGAATCAATGATTAAAAATAGCTTCAAGTGAACGGATTCTTGAGGTCTAAATCCCGTCAGGGCGGGAAGAAAAGAATCCCGAACGGTTATGTAGTACCTGTCCTCCTATATGTCAATGAATACTGGAGAATCATAAACGAAGAAAAGTTTTGAGGTAACTGGAATGTAGTTCTACAGAAGGATGCTGAGAATACCATGAACTAAACATGTGACCAACGGTGAAGTCTTACAGAAAATTGAAACAAAATGGGTACTAATACTGTTATATATCATACCTATGAACACTAATGGGCATGTCACAATCCATATAAATACGTTGGACACTATTGTAAGTTGGGGTAATATGCTGTCTAAGTAGTCCACAACTAGCAGTGGTTTACCTACTTCACGCCGCTGGCGAGTATTGTATTTTGTTGATGTTATAGAGATTAACATTTTCATTTCCAACCTCCGTTTTGGTTACTCTTCATTCGGTAACCCTTTTTAGGTTACAACAAATACTTGACATCATAAAGGGACAGCTGAAATTCCGAGGCTGGATAATGAAAAAAGAGGGCTTGGAAATTTGAAACTCACGGGTCCTGTTGAAGGCAAGAGAGATAGAGGAAAAGAAGCGCATAGCACCAGCCAAATGAGATTGTGTGCAACGACGAAGTTTTGAATAAAAAGTAAACAAAAATGACATTTATTAACCGGGGAAAAGATGGTTTGTTGATTTCATGCCTCCAAAACTAGATTCCTCTCCATTAATCATCTGGGGGACTCCTTCTGTGCCTTCAGGAAAGTGACTCGTCACGCCTTATCGGGCAAACATTCTTAGCTGACATGAAGTGGAAAGACTACATTGAATCCATTGCGAGGTCAGCTGCTAAGAAAATCGGTTCACTGTTCCGGGCGAGACAATTTTTCTCTCCGGAATCTATCTTACATAGCTATAAGTCTAGCATTCGTCCACACTTAGAATATTGCTGTCATGTATAATCCGGTGTCCCTGCTATTTACCTCGAACTCCTTCATAAAATCCAAAGAAGAATCAGCAATATTATTGGTCCTGAACTGTCGACTCGGCTTCAGTCACTTGCTCATCGCCGTAAGGTTGCCTCTCTTTGCCTTTTTTTATAAATACTTTCATGGTAATTCTTAGGGATAGACTCTTCGCTATGGTACCGAGACTGTGTGAATATAAGCGCAACACTAGACTGGCGTCGAGATGTCATCAATTTACAGTGAAGCCGGCTAGATGTAGCCGTAAGTTCTATGCTGACAGTTTCTTTTCTCGCACTTCTCGCTTGTGGAGATCCCTTCCGGCTTCATGCTTTCCAACAAACTTTCATCTGCAAAAATGTAAATGCAATGTTAATCGCTATCTAATGTCCTCCTGACTGCTCTTTTCTCTTTCTACTCATTACTAATGATTCAGTTCCCAATACCTCCACACCCTGTAATCCTTTGCATGCTGTACTGCCTTGTTTAGGGTGATACCGATTATATATATATATATATATATATATATATATATATATATATAATTACATTGTAAGAGTGTTAGGTGCCAAAATTGCTGGTTCTTTTTCCGTGGTTTGTTTGTGGAAAGGCATTTTAGGTAGGCAGGTTTCTTAAATGTTCGATATCAAAAGGTAAAGCTAGAACGTTAATAGAATTAATGTGGAAAAACTTGTTACTTAACTAAGTGGGGTTATCTTGGTCATGCCGACTTCGAAGTTTCGTGAACGCATTGCGGTTAAGCTTTCATTCTTCAGTCTGTTGGCTTCTCTCTCGCTCACGAAACTTCCAAGTCGACATGACTGAAATAACAACACAATTAAGTGATAAGTTTCTCCACATTAATTCTCTCTCTTTTTCTCTGTCTCCTCTCTCTCTCTCTCTCTCTCTATATATATATATATATATATATATATATATATATATATCAGGAGACAGAATATGATGATTGATGTTGCCTTTAAATTTTTCACGGTTGTAGTGGATGGGAAAGCAAGAAGCCGAAAAAGAGTTCCGCCAGTGAGCAGTGTATGGGAAGAAACTATTAGTATAGAACTTACGGTTTTATTTAGAAATTTCAAGAAGAAGAAGAAAGCCTGATGGGGGAACTGGTTTAACTGCAGATGACCCGACGGCGGATAGTACTGATTTACTTGGTACCAGTAGTAATGACCTGACATGATACACTCTAACTGATACATTCACGATCGTTATTATGGAAAAGCTTGTAAGTGATGTCGCTGCTTGTCATCGTATATCGATGGGCTCGCAAGAATCTGAAGAAGTCGAAGCCGGCGGATTTTAACTACAAAGAGATCTTTTATCTGCGACGTGGGAGATAGAAGGCGTTCGTCTCTTGAAGAAATCTTTCAGAATTTCAAGATTCTTAGAAAATTAAAGGCTGTCGATTTCCCTTTGATCTTTTATAGAACTTGAAATTTAAACTTGCTGCGTGAACATCGGATTGGTTGTTTGACAAAGGCTGCCTGAGTTTGTCTATTAATGGCATTTTTTTCACTACTTAACAAGGTTTATAAGGAAAGAGTGAAAAAGAAAAGAGCGTGCGTGGGAAGTCGCTAGTAAAATTTACCGCTTTTAATTTGTTGAAATTTATAAATTTTAAAATATTTACTTGCAAAAACTATATATATATATATATATATACACAAATAATATATATATATATACATATTATTTATGTGTGTATATATATATAATAAATAATATATATATATATATATATATATATATATTATTTATGTGTGTGTATATATATATATATATATATATATATATATATATATATATATATATATATATATTGAAAAAATAAAAAAATATTAAAAATTAAAATCTTCTGACACACTGGGTTGTAGATTAATATTCTTTCGTTTTTTATTATTATTTCATTTAGATTCCTCGACTAGTTTCGGCCGAAATGGCCATCATCGGGAGGAGAAATATTTCTGCTTGCCGGTACAGTGTAATCCGGATATAAGAGACCCGGATATAAAAGAAACCCGGATATAAGAGAGATTTTCTCTGGTCCCAAATTAGAGCCTGTGTTAATGTATATAAAATAGACCAAACCCGGATATAAGAGAAACCCGGATATAAGAGAAACCCGGATATAAGAGACTTCTTCTCCGGTCCCGACAACTCTCTTATATCCGGGTGACACTGTAGCAGTAAAATACAGAAATGAAACAGACTGTCGCCTCTAAGTGTTGACTTCTATGTTCACTTTTATATTTACACACGCTCTATCTCTGATATTTAGCACTTTATCCCATAAATATAGCATCTCAAACTATATATATATATATATATATATATATATATATATATATAATTATTTATTTAAAAGTTATGACATATATGTTATAAAATCACTACAAAAATATCCATTTTGTTTCAACACCTCTGGTGTCTTATCAAGTGATGATGTTGAATGTAAAATATACACTAATCATATACTTATATATATATATATATATATATATATATATATATATATATATTCAGTATTAAATTTGATGTAAAGTTATATCATTTTAAAATTAAATTAAATATCCTATTATATTTGTGCTTGTCTCTTATCTTCGTTAATTCACACGACCGTTACGCCCTGCCAACACCTCATAAATAATGGAATATTCCGTTTTGATCGCGCAGAAAGAAGGGAAAAGACACTACTTGGTTTCAGTGAGATAGAAAGAAAGATTTACATTATTTCGTTTCGGCCGTTGTACATTCCGGCCTTCTTCGGGTGATTGGAATTTCGAACTGAAACCTTTATTTCATCCACCGGGGTAGATTGTTCTGGTGGATACAAGCATTGGTTGGATCCAGTGACTTGACCCAAAGAGTTGTGAGTTCAATACCTGGCTACGGCAGTGGTGAATAAAAACTTGGAAAGTTGAGTTAAAGGGAGATAACTGAGACATCCAGAAGAGGCATGGCACGTGGAACCAGAGCAATCTACCCCGGTGGATGAAATAAAAGGAAATATTTGTCTATATTTCTGAGATGAGGGATTGTAATTACTTACATTATTCGGGGCTGTTGTCCTCATCTTTATTGTCATCTTCACGACGTTTCGGCCGTTGTACGCTCTGGCTGTCTTCAGGTGATTGGAATTTCCAACTGAACCCTTTATTTCGTGACTTGACCCAAAGAGTTGTGAGTTCAGTACCTGGCAACGGCAGTGGTGAATTAAAAAAAAAACAACTTAGAGAGCTGAGTTAAAGGAATTTAAGTAAGACATCGGGAAGAGGCATGGCACGTGGAACTAAATCAATCTAACAGGTGGACGGAATAAAGGGTTCAGTTCGACATTCCAGTCACCTGAAGAAGGTCGGAGTGTACATGCGTCGTGGGCATGACAATAAAGATGAGGACTACAGCCCGAACAATTATGTCAGCTGTTATATCTGCTGATGATGACTTTTGTTAACCAACAGGATAATCAGATGTCAGTTTACCTGAAAATAATGCGGTTATTAATAAGAAGAGTTGAAATTAAGGCATGACAAATTTTATAGCTCTAGCATCACTCGTTCATAGTCAGGCTATGAACTTTTCAGCCCAGCCTCCTGTTGACTGGTTGACTTTAGTTTGACATCGATTTGAAACTTTATTTTTTCTGTTGCCCTTTCTCTCGGGTATAGAATTGTTAAACCAGAAAATACTATAGATTTGAGAGAATATAATGACAATATTATTGATTTTTACCAGAAATTGAAATATCAAAGCAGACTGATCGTAAAAGCAACGGGGTTAAAAAAGAAAGAAAAAAAAACGTTATAGAAAATGAAATGATTAAAGAGAATGAAGCGTTAAAATGTACATTTTTTTATTATTTGTTTGCTGTTTTCTTCTGTGGAGGTGGTGAAAAAAAAAAAAAAAAGAATACAACCTCCCGTAATGATTATAGCTATCCTAACAAGTCCGACCTAAATTTGTATTTTAATGTTTTTCCCCCCCTTTTTTTTTGTTATTTATATATTTTTTCCTTTAAAATTTCGAAAGCTTCTCTTCGGCGTCATTAAACCTTGCAATAAAAATCTTTTTTTTTCAGCAAAAAAATCTTTTTTTTTTAAAAAATAGCATTTTTCATTATTATTATTTAGGTGCCCTCACAGATTCGCGATACCTAAAAATTAATTTTTAAAAATGAAAAATATTTTTTGAATTTTAGTTTTAATCTTTCTTGAATTTTAGTTTTAATTCCAAGCTTATAGATTAAATTTAATATTTCTGATAAGTAAAATACTTTCAAAACTTAAATTGCCTGGAAAGAGTTTTCATATTGAAATCGCTGATTTTAGCGCCTTTTTTAACCATCTTTCATCACAATGTAATTCTCTTTATTAAAAAAAATCTTTCAAAAATAAAATATCCGTTTCTGAAACATTATTTGAGGAATATTAGCTGATTTGAAGTTTAACTAATCCGATTTCAAACAAATATTACTTACTTTCAATTCAAAATATCTCAGAAATGCATTTTTAACTCGACGGTAGCTGTTTATTTTAGAGATCGACAGCTTGAATGACAGACAGAAGTTTATCTAATGTTTTTCTACGGTGGATATATCTGTAAAATTTACATGAGGAATATAACGTTAGTGCCTTTTTATTATAATTAATTATCCAATAATCTTAAAAAATTAGGAAAATATTCTCCGTAATCTAATTTTATTGAATTTTAGCTACTTTGGCTTTAAGTATAGTTACCACTCTTATTTTCTGATAATGTCGTGTATGGACGTCCGTATTTACAAAAACCGGACCGTTTATGCACTCAACAAAAAAAATCAATATTCCTTTAAAAATATTGGCGTTCGATGCATTTTACTAAGCCTTTCCATTTATGATTAGTAAATATAGTTTTTACTAAATAATAATATTACTTAACTTCTACAAAGTAACCCAGAATTTTAAAAGATTTAAAACTTTATGAATTATTATAATTAATTTTTTTTAAATGAAAACAATTGTTGTAAAAATAAAAATTATTCATTTAAAAACTTTTTTTCTTAAGATAATCATGTCCATAATATATCTTATTTATAAAAGCAATTAAAAACTTTCCTAATTAAATAATGTCTTAGTTTTATGGCATTTTTATATTAAGATTCATAGCAAATTTTCTGTAACTGGGAGTTATGTTTTACGCAAAGAAATTGACGATTTAAATTCTCCAAGGACTCATGCTTTTAACAATTATAAACATTTTAAGCTCTACAAAATTTAATTTCTCGAAATTTCATAAAATTAAATAAATGTCGGGTGACAGACCTAAAAATTGTCTAAAATAATTTAATTCATTTGTGGATGGGTCTTGAAATTTCCATTAAAAATCCTACAATTATTTGATTTTTGAAAACAATATCCAAATCAATGCGTTTTTCACCGCTAAAAATTTTTATACTAATCCTTGGCCACGGCGCTGACGCAAAAAAAAAAAAAAGAAAAAAAACAAACAAACAAAAAACAAGATTTTAACCAAAATATGACCCCCCCACCCGCTAGACTGATGAGGATATAAATGTCACATGACCTACTGTTACATGTACACGATATGGTGACAGGTTTTGACAAAAGCAGCACATGCCTATGCTGGTGGGACCCAATTAGAAATACCTACAAGGGCGGGTAACCTACTCCGCTTAGACGGTCTCCGATTGTCACAGTTCTAAAGTATGGCTGCCTCATCCTCCCAACTTAACCGTCCTGGGTAAGACGATAAACTCCATCCGCGTCCTGGGTAAGACAAAAACTACATCCGCGTCCTGGGTAAGACGAAAACTACATCCACGTCCTGGGTAAGATGATAAACTACGTCCAGCAGCAAGGCCTCTGATCAGGAGGTATTGAGGAGCGTGGAACCACCTCTTAATTGCTTGTGTTCCCAGGTCCACCCTGACCCGGGGTGGTAGCACCTGGTGCGGTTCCAAGTATGGACAAATAGTAACACCCAAACTTGTGTAAAAATAGGTTTTAATACCAGAAATACTTTGTAATAAGAAAAATATTACCAGCAATAATTTTTGAAGAAAAAATTATTATCAGCAATAATTAAAATTTACAGTGAACTGTAAATTTTAATTATTGCTGTTATACTGTTATATACACACATCTACACGCTCTAACATATATTGTTAGAGTGTGTAGATTTTGATCTAGAGCGAACAAAATATTACCAAGTGAGTAATCTTCTTTTTTTTTTTAAAAAAAAACTTTTTACGAAAATAAAACCATCTAAGATTGTAAATTTCCTAAAAGTTGGGTTGTCCTAAAAAATATGAGTAATTGAAAAATGGTTCAAATATATATGTAATATAAATTGAACTGCACCACATATTTGGTTTAAAAGAACTGATCCGACGTGCAAATTTTCGGGATAACAACTGAGACATTGCTCTATTTATTGAACAATTTAATTCATGCCACATTGACTGATAAACAACAACAAAAATTCTCAAATTGCCATATTAGTAAAAAAAAAAAAACGATCTTGCTGATGTGACCTTCATCTTCTGGATTTCTCCTTCTATATTTTGAATAGGAATTATTGCTTTGTTCAAAGTTACATTTAATTTAAATCAAAGGAAAACAAATTTTCAGTTTAGGATTTGTGCACCAACCCATCCTGGAACCCCTTTAATCAAAATGAAATATACTTATCCAAATACCTTAGGAGCCATACCCTCGTTCAAATTTAAATTTAATTTATATGAAACGGAAAAAAAATTAGTGAAGTGTTTAACACACCGCTTCCAGAAACCCCCTTCGATCAGAATGAAATATACTTATCCAAGTACCCTGAGTAAAGCAGTTTCCGAATATATATGTTTATGGTAGTCTATTTCCAAAATCATAGGACGAGTTCGATAACAAGCAGACAGACAGAGGCTACAATTTTATATATATAGATTAAGGAGTTAATTTCGTTTATTGATTGTTTTATCTTTCCATTATGTAATAAAAGATCTCTTTGTAGTTAAAATCCGCCGGCTTCGACTTCTTCCGGTTATTGAGTGTGGGATTACTAGCATCATAACTCACAAGATTGCCTACTTTGCCGTCTTCTCGTATGACAGTTACTGTTCTCTTGGCTTTTTCCGGTATAACTTACCGGGTTTTATTTCGGGATGAAAGGCTACGAGATGTGTATTGCCATGTTCTTTGCTGAATAAAACCTAAGAAATAAACTCAAGGTCTACTAAACACGCCTTTCTATTTACCAAGCTCCCCCACAAGGCAAGATGTGGCACAATGACAGTTTTTAACGTGGGGCGTTCCGAGCCCGTAGGCTCGGGCAAAAATTGCCCGTAGTCTCCGTATACACAGGGTCGGGTTTGTCTGCCTCCCCAAACAAGATTCTGCCCTTCGGCATAGCCTCGTCTGGGTTCCTCTCTGCCCGGAGACAGAGAGTTCGATAAGAGAGGAAGTAGAAGAGAAAGCCTTTTCCTCGTAAACACGCCTCTATATACATTTAATATAGTAATACTCTGGAGTTAAACGAAGTGTGTGAAATCTATATCTATAATTCCCAAAATGTGTTGTATGTATGTCTGTGTGTGTGCGATTGGATGTTTATGCATTTCCACAGTTTTCATCCGATTTTGATGATTATTTTTGTTTGATAAATAATTCTTCAGTACCAGTCCAAATTGTTGGCGACAATGGCTCTCCACTACTTCCTGTCCATTATAACTCTCAGCAACGTTTTGCTATTTACTATCTGTTCTTGGATATATATATATATATATCTTTCGTAAAAACTTTAATAAAAATAAATAGTTTAAATTATTGCAATAATATTATTTATTATTATACAGTTCCCTTTTTAGGACCACCACCCTCCCCATTCAAATTGTTACCCCTCCCCCCATTTGGGGGGGTGCCTCAGTTGCACCGAAATGCTGTTACTAATATTGATTTTTGGGTGGTCTGACTTTAAACTTAAACTGCTCCAATTGAACGGCAAAAATTCCCAGCAATGAAAGACCCGGTCACAGAGGGTTATACTGCTAGTATACATATAGACTGAAATTCAATTGTTTGAATTTAATTTTCGCAACCCCAGCATTTCGCTTCGCAACTAGATTTGAGTTCGCGACCCATAGTTTAAGAAGCGCTGGTCTACACTTTACAGCGTCTGGGTAGTCATTAGTATACAAGATAATTCAACTTTTCATATAAGACAAGGACACAAAAGGGTCATTACTTACTTAGGGAAAGGTGCAGCGGGCCAGAAGCAAGCATATCGCCAAAGGTATTACCAGCGGTGATAGCATAAACTGTAAAGGGTGACATTAAAATTAATTGCATTATTTATATTATTCGAACTGTTATCCCCATCGTCATTGCTATATTCCCAACGTTTCGGCCGTTGAACGCTCCGGCCTTCTTCAGGTAATTGGAATTTCGAATCAAACCCTTTATTTCGTCCACCGGGGTGTATTGATCTAGTTTTACGTACTATGCCTCTTTCACACAAATGTTCTCAAGGACACATGACACAGTGGATAAAGACGTTAGCTAGATCCAGTGACTAGTTGTGAGTTCTAATACCAGACTACAGCAGTGGTAAACCAAAAGTTGGAGAGTTAAAGGGAAATAACTGAGACATCCGGAAGAGGCGTGGCATTTTGGGATAATGTCTCTGTCACATTTTTTTTTTAATTTATAAGAATAAATAAATTTATTAACTGATATTAAGAAAAGCTGACACCCACTAAAAATTTCTTCTCCTTTCCGCGGATAGTGTGTTTGAGGTCCCTAGGAATTGTTTTAGCCCCTTTTAAGTGGAAAAGTAACATTTATATAACACTTAATTAAGTATCTACAAAGTTTAATTTAGTATCTACAAAGCTTAATTTAGTATCTACAAAGCTTAATTTAACAAGGTTCAAGCCATAAAAGTGGAAATCAGACGACACTGAAATTCGCCAAGCGATTGAATTGGTCTTCGACTAATCATCAGGGCTAATGCCAGTTTATAACGAAAGATAAGTTTTTCGTACATATGAAAGAGTGACATTCAAGTCTTCCTTTAAGAATCAATCAAGTCTTCCTTTCAAAACTAAAAAAGACGATATCTCGGCTTTGCAGCAAATAACGCAACTTACGTGACTTAAGAATTTCAGTTATTGTGCATTTTTTCAGGTCGACACATCCCTGCGAGTGGCCCAAGCTACTATGTGATGGATAATTTTTTTTTAATCGTATTACATTCTCTATATAGTGGGATAACCCGTGATGGAGAGCTTCTATCTGCTGTTTAGACCACTAACCGGTTTTGAATCCAGAGTTGTCTTCCGCAGTGACTGACAGTCTTAGACTACCAACCTGGGAGAAAGTATATATATATATATATATATATATATATATATATATATATCGGATTGTTCATATCTATCTATCTATCTATCTATCTATCTATCTATCTATCTATCTATCTATCTTTTTTCAGTCAATTATCTATCTATCTATCTATCTATCTTTTTCAGTCAATTAATTATCTATCTATCTATCTTTTTCAGTCAATTAATTATCTACCCATCTATCTATCTATCTTTTTCGGTCAATTAATTATCTATCTATCTATCTATCTATCTATCTATCTATCTATCTATCTATCTATCTTTTTCAGTCAATTATCTATCTATCTATCTATCTATCTATCTATCTATCTATCTATCTATCTATCTATCTTTTTCAGTCAATTATCTATCTATCTATCTATCTTTTTCAGTCAATTAATTATCTATCTATCTATCTATCTATCTATCTATCTTTTTCGGTCAATTAATTATCTATCTATCTATCTATCTATCTATCTATCTATCTATCTATCTATCTTCGCCAGATGCTATCTCTTTTCCTTTCTTATCAAACCCTCTTTTCACTATTTCTCTCTTTGTCTGTATCTCCTCATCTGGTCCTATATATCTATATATCTAGTTATCTTGATCAACCTTTTTATATCAAACTCCGTGCCCATAGAACTCATTTCTTTTTTTATTTCTTCTTTCTCTTTCTCTTTCTTTCATTCTCTCTCACTCTCTCTCTCTCTCTCTCTCTCTCTCTCTTTCTCTCTCTCTTAGTTCTTTTCTTTCATACACTTTCTCTCCCCCTTTCTTAGTCCGTCATTATCCCAGTCGTTTCTTTTTTAACACCTCACAATTTCTCTTTCTCACAGTTTCTTTATTTCTCTATCACTTAGTTTTTCCCTTTCTATTTCTCACTCTTTCTCACATTTTCTCTCCTCCACACTATTTTTCTTCTCTCTCTATTTCTCTTCTTTCTCTGTTCCCTTCCCCCTCTCTCTCTCTACTTCTCTTTCTCTCTTTTCAGTCCATATCCTTTCTCTTTATATCTCTCTCTCTTGTTCTCTTTTCCTCTATATTCTTTTTACTCAGTCTTATTCCTCCTCCTTCTCCTCTCGCTCATTGTTCCTCTCTCTCTTAGTTCCTCTTTTCTCTATTTCACTCCCTCTCCCGTACCCTTTCAGTTCGCTTTCTTTTTTTCCTTCTCCTTCAGTTCCTCTTGCGCGCTCTCTCTCTCTTTCTCTCTCTCTCTCTCACCCTCCCACTCGTTTCCTTACTTTCTATTTCTATTTTTCCTGTTGCACCTTTGCGTAACTATGCGTGTTGAGTTGAAAATGAACTGACGACAGAAAAGTCAGTGTTTCGTAAAACGGTAGTCAAAATTAACGTCCGCTGCTATTAAAATCATGAACTATTGAAAGAAAGAAAGAAAGAATACCTATGACAGAAAAGAAGAGGAGTACAAAAAGAAAGAAAGAAATGAAAAAGTAGGAGAAGAAAGAACGAAGTATAGGTATGTCAAAAAAGAAAGAACGGTATTACGAGAAAAAGAAAAAGAAATGAGAGAGTAGAAGAAAGAAAGAAAGAAAGAAAGAAAGAAAGAAAGAAAGAAAGAAAGAAAGAAAGAAAGAAAGAAAGAAAGAAATAATAGGTATGTCAAAAAAGAAACAACAGGAGTAAGAAAGAAAGAGAAATGAGAGAGTAGGAAAAGAAAGAAACAAACAAACAAACAAACAAACAAAGAAATGAAAAAGTAAGAGAGAAGAATAGTGGGTGTCAAAAAAAAAAAGAACGGAAGGACGAGAAGAAAGAAAGAGAAATTAGAGTCGGGAAAGAAAGAAATAAAGAAAGAAAGAAAGAAAGAAAGAAAGAAAGAAAGAAAGAAAGAAAGAAAGAAAGAAAGAAAGAATACTTATGACAGAAAGGGAGAGGAGTACAAGAAAGAAAGAAAGAAAGAAACAAACAAAGAAATGAAAAGTAGTAGAAAAAGAAAAGAAGAATAGGCATTTCAAAAAAAAGAAAAAAACGGGAGTACGAGAAGAAAGAAAGAGAAATTAGAGAGGGAGAAGAAAGAAAGAAAAAAAGGAAAAAAAATAAAGAAGAATAGATATTTCAAAAAAGAAAGAACAGGAATAGGAGAAGAAAGAAAGATAAATGAGAGGGTAGGAGCAGAAAGAAAGAAAGAAAGAAAGAAAGAAAGAAAGAAAGAAAGAAAGAAAGAAAGAAAGAAAGAAAGAAAGAAAGGAAAAAGCAGAAGAAGAAAGAAAGAAGAATAGTTATGTCAAAAAAGAAAGAACGGGATTACGAGAAGAAAGAAAGAGAAATGAGAGAGTAGGAGAAGAAAGAAAGAAAGAAAGAAAGAAAGAAAGAAAGAAAGAAAGAATAGGCATGACAAAAGAACAGGAGTATGAGAAGAAAAGATGAAAGAAAGAAAGAACAAAGAGCAATAACATGAATGAAGACAAAGTAGAAGAATGCGTAAAAGTGTAGTCAAAATTAACGTCCCCTTCTATTAAAATCATGCACTATTTCTAAGATTATTATTATTATTATTATTATTATTATTATTATTATTATTATTATTATTATTATTATCCGGAGCCGAGTTTATGAATGCGATAATCAATACTGAAGGCAAGCCTTTGCGAAACCTTTCAAGAAGTTCGAATATTGAATTACTGTTTGGAAACATCACTGGCATTTCCTGCTTAACACCGACCCACCACACGATTCCAGTCGCATCGCTACCCAAAGTGGATCCTGTAATCTGAGAAATCTCCAGCAGGCATAGCCGTCGAATTTACGGAAAGAGTTCTGGGCAGAAAATAAGACGCGTAAACGCAGTTGGTAACCAGGGGGTGGGGGAACGGAATGAAGTCAGGAATTAAAAATAAAATAAAATAAATAAAAATATATAAAATAAAAGTTTTGAGTTTATTTTTATTTAATTTATTATTTTTATTTTGACATGCAGTAATGAAAATTGAGTGCTAGGGAGAAGAAAGAAAGAAAGAAAGAAAGAAAGAAAGAAAGAAAGAAAGAAAGAAAGAAAGAAAGAAAGAAGGAATAGGCATGACAAAAGAGAAAGAACAAGGCTACGAGAATATAGAAAAAAGAAAGAAAGAACAGAGGTAGGCAAAGAAAGAAAGAAAGAAAGAAAGAAAGAAAGAAAGAACAGAGGTAGTCGAATAAATAAAGAACAGAGGTAGGCAAAGAAAGAAAGAAAGAAAGAAAGAAAGAAAGAAAGAAAGAAAGAAAGAAAGAAAGAAAGAAAGAATAGGCATGACAAAAGAGAAAGAACAAGGCTACGAGAATATAGAAAAAAATGAACAGAGGTAGGCGAAAGAAAGAAAGAAAGAAAGAAAGAAAGAAAGAAAGAAAGAAAGAAAGAACAGAGGTAGTCGAATAAAGAAAGAAAGAACAGTGGTAGCCAAAGAAAGAAAGAAAGAAAGAAAGAAAGAAAAGGAAGAAAGAAAAAAGAAAGATAGAAAGAAAGAAAGAAAAAAGAAAGAAAGAATAGGCATGACAAAAGAGAAAAAACAAGGCTACGAGAATAGAGAAAAAAGAAAGAAAGAAAGAAAGAAAGAAAGAAAGAAAGAAAAAAAGAAAGGATAGACATGACAAAATAAAGATCAGGAGTACGAGAAGAATAAACGAAAGAAAGAATAGAGAACGATAACATGAAGTGAAGACAAAGTAGAAGAGTGGGTAAGAGAAAGAGAAAGAGATAGAATGAGAGAGAGAGAGAGAGAGAGAGAGAGACGGAATTAAAAATCGAGAAAAAAATGAAATAAAAGATCAATAGCGAAATTGTCAAAACTTAATCTAAAGTTTTAATTTCGCATAAAGTATTCTCCTTTCCTAAAAGAGATTATCAATGCGTAATCTTCTTCTTCCCCACATTGTCAGATTTACCCCGAAACTCTTATCTACCGTCGATTAACTCGACAGCAATTGTACATAAAATAATTCTGTCAGAAACGCTTGCGTTAATCCTGAACCAATGACAATCTCGATAAACCTGATTTCCAAAGAATTTCTATCGTAAATCTGTTAGCAACCCGTAACTATTTTTAAAAAAATCATTTAAAATACATTCCTATAGTAGAACCATTAACATCTTCTCAGTCTATATACCGCGTCCGTTCAGGATATGGGCGATCATGGCTCTCCACAACCTCTTAGAAACATCTTTCTTTTTACTATCCCTCTCATTTCGTCCTCTGCCATTACGTTCCTTAGCTTTTTTAGCCGTTTTACGGCATTCATATTTAATTCTAGGTTTGCACCTCTCCAAGTTGCCTTCAGCTGGCCCTGTGAGTGTTAAATTCCTCAAACCCACTTTCCTTTATAATGTGACCTAGACATTTCAACTGTTTATTTATCATTCTAAGTGTGTTTTTTTTTGTTTCCGTTTTCCTTAGAACTTATTGACAAAGAATTTATTACTTTTTATCAGTAACACTTACATTTATTATTGAAAACTGACGCTCCCATTCATGACGATATTCGATATATTTCTAAAGTAAAATCATTCACAATATATTTGAATTGTTCATGTTACAGCCTAAAAAAAAACAAAAAAAACTTGAAAATTGATTATAACTTATCTCAAAATTACAGAAAGCCGTATAATGGATCGGCCGGATATGGTGATAACAAGAAATTTAGCTATTCCTCGACAAAATCCAGAGACAAATATGCAATGTGATAGGTCCTGGTCTGACATCTTGTCTTCAGTCACTTTCTCACAGACGCATTGTAGCTTCCCTCTGTCTTTTCTACAAATATTTTCATAGCATCTGCTCTGGCGAGTTATTTCCACAGGTGCCCTAATTGCATGAATTTAAGCGTTGCTACTGGGTTGGCATCTCGGTCCCACCCTTTCACTGTCGAAACAGTGAAATATAACCACCTCTTCTACTCCAACAGCTTCTCATCTCGCAGTTACAGGGAGGGAGAGCAAGAGAAGAAGCTGTTGGAGTAGAAGAGGCGGTTACATTTAACTGTTTCGACAGTGAAAGGGGGGGACCGAGATGCCAACCTAGTAGCACGCTATCTATCTATCTATCTATCTATCTATCTATCTATCTATCTATCTATCTTTGCCTTTTTATATCTATCTATTTATCTATCTATCTATCTATCGAAGTAGATACATATAATTTGCCTATCTATCTATCTATCTATCTATCTATCTATCTATCTTTTTTATAAAAGCATTTCACCCCAAGCAAGGCGGGAGTGCCACTAGCACGCCAAGAGGCTACAGAGAGTGAGAGCAAGAGTAAAGAGGGGGGTTTGAGGAAAGGATATAGAGAAGGGCGGGGATCAAGACCAAGACATCAGAAGATATCGATTGACATTATATTTGAATATTTGAAGATTATAGCTATCAGGGAAACAAGGAAGGGAGTTCCACTGTCGGGAAGTGCGAGTTAAGAAGCTGTTGGAGTAGAAGAGGCGGTTACATTTAACTGTTTCGACAGTGAAAGGGTGGGACCGAGATGCCAACCCAGTAGCAACGCTTAAATTCATGCAGTTGGGGTACCAGTGAAAATAGCTCGTCAAGGCAGTTGCCATGAAAATATTTGTAGAAAAGACAGAGGGAAGCTACAACACGTCTGTGAGAAAGTGACTGAAGACAAAATGCCAGATATATATATATATATATATATATATATATATATATATATATATATATATATATATATATATATATATATGGGGAGGCAAAAGTTGCACACTATATGAATAATTGATTAAAAGTCTAATTACACATGAAAATTTTATTTACCAGTTATTTAATTGTTATATGTGCGTTCAAAATGTACACCTCCTTTTTCAATTGCGTGCCTGCATGATTCATAAACATGTCAGAGAGTTGAAATATGAATGCCGTAAAATGGCACAGGAAACTCTGCCGTTTTACGGCATTCATATTTAATTCTTTCTTTAATATTCCTTGGGCGTGTCTGATGAACCACTGATTTCAATTGGCCCCAGAGCATAAAAATCCAAGGGTGTGAAGTCTGTTGACCTCGGTGGCCACTCAACGGGAGCTCTTCGATGTTTCCATTAACCCTTATAGTGCAGGACTTTTGCCTCATCTTATATATATATATATATATATATATATATATATATATGAAAGAGTGAAATCAACACTCACAGGCGACAGGCTGTTTCATGCTAGACGCAATCATGGGGCGGCCTGATGCTCTATCCCATAAATATAGCACACTTTAAAACTATATTTCTGCATATATATATATATATATATATATATATATATATGAAGAAATATAGTTTATATATATATATATATATGTGTGTGTGTGTGTGTGTGTGTGTGTGTGAAAAGTGTGTCTATATAAATATAAATAAATATATATATGTATAATTATTTATATATTATATGCGCGGTACTTATTAGAAAGCGCTCAATATCAGAGATAGAGCTAACATATTTGGTTGGATAGATGTGAGTTTGTGACCCTGGGTTTCACGCTTTAGCGATCGTCAGACAAACTGATTATTTTTCGTCGTTTTGTCATCGTACTTACGCAAACATCGATGTATGCAGACACATATACATACTTGGTCGTCCGTCGAGACTCATGACAAAACGACGAAGTTTCCCCCACCACTTCCACAATAACACCAATACACGCAATCTACATGAACCCAAAATTTTTAAAATTAATCAGTTTGTCTGACGATCGCTAAAGCGTGAAACCCAGGGTCACAAACTCACATCTATCCAACCAAATATATATATATATATATATATATATATATATATATATATATATATATATATCATGGTTAGTGGCTTGGATTAAAGAATCGGAAAGTAGAGTTCGAATTCCTGTCGGGTTCGTTATATTCATTTACGTGCGAATACTCTTGTGAAATGTATTAATCCATCTCTTTTCCCCCCAGCTATGGGTAAAATAGCAGGACAGATCCTATACACTTGGGTGGAGAAGGGCAATTCTGAATCCCAGACTTTCAACTATGGGTTAATATCCAAAACTTTTAATCATCGTCAACGTCCTTCAGATACACAGCACATAGAAGAAGAAGAAGAAGAAGAAGAAGAAGAAGAAGACCACAGTATTGTTACGTTGAGCGAGAATATTAGAGAGAAAGCGAGATTTAAGACGACTTCTGTCCTCAACGAAGGCCATTAGAAAGATGCTCTGGTTGTTTGGCTTGGTTACGAAGTAAAGCAAACAGCCCGACAGTTTACATGTCACAAGAGAAGGCACCTTTCTGCAATGATTCGATCAAGAGAATTAAATTGCAGTCATTTCGTAAATGTAAATGTTTCGAAGCAGGCAATGGTTTCGTTAATAGCAATAATTACAAGGGAATTATGATTGCCTGTTTAAAATGGCGGTCTTTAGAGAATGCGCGCTTGACGCCTGGACACGTTTAGATGTGCAACATTGTCAAAGCGTACGCGATATCAGTATAAAATAAAATTATAGAAGAAAACAAAAACAATATCATGCCGCAGAGAATGTCCCCACGATCCGCTTCCGTTCGTGTCG
>CAHIKZ030000260.1:1285000-1287500 GCA_903632075.3 Acanthosepion pharaonis | reverse complement strand
ATCGCTTGTGAAGCAGGTTTTGGCTAAGGACAACATTAGCCATACTTCGACCCTCGTGACGTTTCCTCTTCAAAAATTGAAAGCAAGAAATTTTCAAGACGTCAAGAAAATCCAAGATAATGCGACTCGCTAATCCTCCAAAAAGGAGTTCCATCAATGCTTCTATCAATGAAAACGACACTGGATAAAGTGTATGGCTTCAGAAGGGGATTACTTCGAAGGACATTAAATGCTGAATTGATATGTGTTATAGTTTTCTTTTTATATCACCAGTACCGATACATTTTGATAAGCCTTCATATATATATATATATATATATATATATATATATATATATATATATATATATATTTGGTTTGATTGATGTGAGTTTGTGACCTGGGTTTCACGCTTTTGCATGAAACGCAGGGTCACAAACTCACATCAATCCAACCAAATATGTTAGCTCTATCTCTGATATTGAGCGCTTTCTAATAAGTATCGCGCATATAATATATAAATAATTATATATATATATATATATATTTTTACACACACACACACACCTATATATATATATATATATATATATATATATATATATATAGGTGTCTCCTCGTATTCGAGGATACCCGTCTACTAGGGCGGCTAGCCAATCCCTATTGTAAACGCATATATATATATATATATATATATATATATATATATATATATATTCGACTCTCCCGTCGTATTCGACGTGAGAGTCAAGCAACTCAGTTCCTAGGAACCGACAGCCAGACAAACTGCTCATATGATTTTGATTATAGTGATGAAGGCTTTGTGCAGAACCAACCACATTTTTGGGAGGGCCGAATACAGAGACCTGGTGCACTACGTGCCACAAGGTCCCCAAACGACCCTCCGATCCAAGCGTGTGTGTGTGTGTTTGTGTGTGTGCTTGTGTATTCAATCAAGTTTCTTCACGAAATGAAATAAAATTATCACATTTTTTGTGAAAGATTCTTAAAGATTATTCACGCCCACAGGTAATAAAGACGTGAATAAACTCCAAATACACTTCTCAGATCTCTCAAACATTGTGAAAAAATGGAGATGAGAACAAATAAACACCAGTTTTCATAGAAATCAAGTTAGTCACGAATTCCTATGTAGGAAAGAAAAAAAGAAACAAAAAGGAAACAACTTTGGATGAAGTGAAAAAGAAGCGTCCTCGTTGACCTTGTGTCATACTAGGATAAACCTACTAAAAAAGGGGAAAAACTCATCTCGCAAACTTATGCGAATATAACGGACCCAACTTGAATTGGAACTCAGTTCTCTGATTTCCAATTCTGAAACGATTATCCATTACACCATCCGCACATTGAAGCTTGCACTCCTAAGCAGTCGTCCATTTAATTCACGACATAGAACGTGTGAAAACACGTGCGATATCCTTGCCCTTGTCAGCCGCCAACCAGTGGAGTTAACACAGTTTCAGTGGCTAAGGTGGTACTGCCACCCCTGGTGCTACCAGCAGCTTTTGCCGCCGGACATAGTATCGTTTTTGTATACGTGTCAGTTTCAACGTTGTGTTAAACTACACAATGCGCGCGTAGAGACCGCTTTTAATGATGCAGAATGGAAGGTAAACAGATGGGTTTCACGTCGGAAGAAATATTCTTTTGCAGAGCATGGTTTTATATAGCTTTATTTATTTGGGATCTTGGCCAAATCCAAATCGATGCCTGTCGATTTGGGATCTGGAGACGATTTGAAGCATGTTTTAGGTTCCACTCGCGATATACGGTGATGGTACGAGAACCGGTGTTTCAAGATATATGAGGAATTCTTTTCTCATCATGTATCCCATATATTACAACAGTCTCTTTCTGATTGTAAGTATACGTTGCCTTATCAGTTGTTTCTGTTTTTCTCAAATCTTTCTCATGTTTCACATATTCTTCCTTTGATCCAATGTGAATCAATTCAGTGAGTTCAGTGCTATATATGTGATACACGCTTGGGCTATCATATCTCGTTTCATGACTAAATAGGCAGAAGATTATTCCGCGGTAGGTGGCCGTTTCTTTCCGCAGGAAACTGGTGGCTAACCAAGACTAGGACACAGAAAAAATAAAGCTGGTGGTGTGGAGGAGTAGAGATGGATTCATACCTTTCATTTCTATCTATCTATCTATCTATCTATCTATCTATCTATCTGTCTGGATCTTCTCATTTTATCTATCTATCTGTTTGTTTATCTATCTCTCTATCTATCTCTCTATCTGGACCTATTCGTTTCTTTCAATCTATTTATCAATCAATCAAAGAATCTCTTCATATCTATCTATCCATCTATCTATATCACTTTCTTTCTTTTTTTTTCTTTCTTTCTTAATTTCTATCTATCTATCTATCTATCTATCTATCTATCTATCTATCCAAGTCCTTTTCATATCTATCTATCTATCTGGATCTCTTCATTTCTATCTGTGTCTATATATCTGGATTTCTTCATTTCTATCTATCTATCTA
>CAHIKZ030000260.1:1277500-1282500 GCA_903632075.3 Acanthosepion pharaonis | reverse complement strand
CTAGGGACTGGATGTACAACTCTGTGTTACAGTTCTTTACTTATCAGAACAACCAGAGTGAGTTTTCCGAGCTGCCGTACCTCCGTAATCACTCATCCAACTCTTGCCGAATGCTCTCCTTTGTCCTCAGATTGCCACCCAAACACCCTGAAATGTTTCTATTGAAGCCTCTGGCAAGAATGCCAAGCAGTATACCATACCGTTTTCTAAATTTCTGGAGGAGTCATTGGCGTCATCGTGCTCTTTTTCTCACAGACGGTGCCCAATTGACCCTACTTCAATGTGCAGTCGACAAAATCAAAAACAAACAACGCGCATGCGCGTAACTATAAATATAAAATGGCAACAATTGAAAGCATTGCACCCTGTACTTTCCCTTATCTTTGTTCCACATGACAAAAATTAAATTCTCTTTTATCTCTATTTCGCCTGTTAATACACACACATACACACACACATACACACACACTGAGAGAGGGGGTTGAGAGAGAAAGAGTGAGAGAGAGACGCACACAGAGAGAAAAAGAGAGAGAGATACAAACAAACAGACATATATACACGCATGCACGCACACACATATGGAGAAATCTGCACACTCATGAAAATATATATACAGTGAGTCCCCCGTATTCGCGGTGGTTAGGGACCAGAACAGGCCGCGAATAGTTAGAATTGGCGAATACTTGTAACCCCACCCGACTATAAGTGCTTATAAGTACCTACTTTGATTGTTAAAACCCCATATGCCTTAAACTTTTATCCTAAACACATTAGAAACATTTCAGACCCTTTTAAAAACATTTTTGAAAAATAGTATTGGTGACCGTACACTTAGCGAAATTTTCTTTTATACATAACGTTTTTAATTACGCATAGATCGATACAACCTTTGAAAATACTGTATAAAATATGTGTAACAAAACATAAAATATAAAGTTTAAAACATTTTCTAAAAATGGAAGTGTGATGATGCCCCCAGACTTAGCATAAACCACTTTTAAGGCCCCAGCCGCAGCCCCTAACAAAGAACAACGCCCACGCACTACGCAACTTTTGCGTTTGTTTTTATAATCAAGATGTACAATTCTGCCAATTTTTACCATAAAAATGGACTGTTATATTTTTTAACTCAGTTAAACAACAGGAAAATAATATAAGAATATTTTAAATATGTCCTATCGAAAAAAATACGCGAATCGAGGGAGTTCTCAGCGAAAGTTTTTGCATATGTTCTTCAGAAAAACACGTGAATATTCGGGGTTTCCGCGAATAAGTACATATATTCCAAAGGAAAATCCGCGGATGTGTGAAGCCGCGAATGCTGAAACGCGAATAAACGGGAATTCACTGTACATCAATATGAAGTCTTCCACAATACATGTAAATATTAGGGTGTTCAGAAAGTAATGCTGTTTTACTAGACACCATAAAACAAATATAATTATAAATGTATGTATAAAAAAATTTAATCACTTTCATTTTCAATAACAACAGCCCAGCGCAAAGGCAAATTTTCGATTTCATGTTTAAAGGAATCTGATATTTTATTTCATTTTACACTAGCCGAATTACCCGCGCTTTGCTGCTTGTTACACATTGTTTTTGTAAGAAAATGATGATTGATTTTAAATCATTGTTATAATTTGTGGAAAAAAATGTTGCATTTCAGTATTACTCAATGATCTTGTCAAAGGGACCTCCATCTTCTGGCTTTCTCCTTTTATATTTTGGATAGGAGTCATTCCCTTGTTCAAATTTAAATTTAATTGAGATCAAAGGGGAAAAATCACTGGGGGTTAGTACAAAAATAGCTTGATCTAACCCTTTGATATGTATTTGATGCAAAATGAAATATACTTATCCTTATAAAGGTTTTAAAAGGTTCAAATTACGATGGGTGGTTAATTAATTTGAACCTTTTAAAACCTTTATTCTACAATCTACATTCAACATCATCACTTGATAAGACAGCAGATGTGTTGAAACAAAATAGCTATTTTTGTAATGATTTTATAACATATTTAAGTTATAATTTTTAAATATATATATATATATATATATATATATATATATATATATAACGGTCACCTGTGTAAATGTGAAGCTCTTCAGTAAAATGAATGGAGCACTATGGCTGGTTGGCGTTTTTTACGTTTGTAAAAGCAATAAGCTAGATTTAGCTGACTCATTCTGTCGAGTTAAGATGGCTGAATGGTAGAAGCTATGACTGACACCAAATCGGGTGGGTTTCGATCCGGGCTTGAGGTATTCGGTTGTCTAGTCGCACTGAGGAGCTGTGATACAGCGAAACAGTACTGTCTGCGAATGTTATATATATATATATATATATATATATATATGATGGATTCTCCCGTTGAGTTCGACGAATGGGGTTCCGACGACCACGAACTAATTGTCTGCATGCCTATTTCAGACCTGACTTTTGAGACCGGCTTGAGAATTGTACAAACAGTACAGGAGAAGGTATTGTATCCAAGTGCAGCAGGAACACTGTTAGATGTCTTATTTTGCTTTCTCGTTTCATGTAGTCGACTAATGGTTACTTCTCAGTGCAGCTATATCAACCTTGTACTTCTTTAGCTCCAATGCAACCAGAGCTGTTTTTTCTTTCTGGTGCTGAGTTGTTGTCTTGGGGAGTTCATACATTCCAAGTGCCAAGATGAAGTCGATGCTGTTTCGTAGAGTTTTTTCGCAGTAGTCGGATATGTCTGGAACTAATCAGATCTAGTTGTCAGAAAACCAACACAATGATTTGTTTCAAGTGGTGAAGGCTTGTGTCGGACCATCCGCACTTTTTGGATCTGTCGATAATAAAGTAACGGTGCAAAAGACTTGCCACGGAAACTCCCAACGACAGTCCTTAGGTGTTTTTATCGCGGAGTTTAACCTCTCCGGATCACAGTCAATATCAGCCAGTACACGCCTCTCGGCAGACACATGCAATAGAATGACCGGGTTAAGCTGTCATTAGTTTTCCTTCCCATCTGAAGTCTTCTTATCGTGAAACCAACACTAAAAGAATTGCTAACCAAAGCTCAGAGAGACTCCTTTCACCCTCATCAAGGGCAGCTAGCCTGCTCCAGTTCTCAACCTAGTACTTTCCTTAGCTCCGCGGGATATATATATATATATATATATATATATATATATTACACTGGATGTCAGAGTAAACAGATCGTCATCAATGTACCAATATGTTGCTATATCTGAATAGAGAAGTATTATAGTGAATAGAGTAGAGAATAGCGGTCCGTATAGCAATAGAGGATAGACTAGAAATGGTGATCGTTTAGACGTCGCGCTACTTTCTACATGCGTTTGCCCTCATCGACTGATTTCTAGGACTGAAGAAGACTGGCATAAGGTTTGAAATAGACTATACCCATATGAGGCAAATTTGGATTTTTTGCCGTATAATATATATATGCTCTGTTATAATAAATACATTAGATCAGTTTTAATATCTGATATTACTAGGATGCACCTGGATTATACCAACGGATCTATTACCTGTACTATATAGAGAGTTTAAAAATCAGTAGGTTAATTAAAATACGCGACCACGGTTTCCACCTGACGATCTCTTCGCGCGATACTTTGAAAATGACTACTTTAACGCTTTATTTTAAAAATATCACTACATAATTATCTTTCAAAAACATAACAGGCATATGATGATTGAAAGGCAGGACATTGGGTGTAATGGGAAGGGAAGTGGAAAAGGAGGTGAACGAAAGAGACAGGAATGCAAGTGTATTGCAAATGTATACTGTAAAAAGAAAATCAAATACGTAACTTAATTGTTATGGAGGCTGGGAGTGGCAGCGTGTCCACAGGGTAATAGTGTTTTTTTTTTTTAATTTTTTAACCGGCTTCAGATTCACTTAATATATATATATATATATATATATATATATATATATATATATATATATATATATATATGAGGGCAAGGGCTTAAAATTTCTGATTTGTTGAGTCCAGGAATGTCATAATTGCTAATTTCTCATATTGGCAGAGTTTGCAAATGGCTTGAAGATTTGAAGATTGAGTTAACATATAAAACATACTCTTTCGGCTCTGTGTTAACCTCGGCGTTCACTATGATATCTATACATATGGTAAGATAAAGAACAAATAGTAAACGTTTATGAATCTAACATGTTTCACTTTTATTAAAGCTTCATCAGATCATGAGGTCTCATTATCACGGAGAAGAATGGAGAGCAGACAAAGGAATAGGAGATCCGAGTTCGAATTCCAGTCGAGTTTATTACATTCCATTACGTTGGGAAAGTTATGAATTCATTTCTTCTCCTCCCCCACGAACTATGGGAAAATAACAGGGCAGACTGTGTCCTATAGCTTAAGGTGGATAATGGTCTAGGAGAAGGACAACTAAAAAAATAATAATGGCAGTCTTAATAATAAAAAAGGAAAAGGCAACACACAATAATAATAACTACGAACATGGCCACAATATGCTGACCGTATTCTGAAAATTCGGTTATAGTTTATTTCGTGAATATCTACATATTCATATCTTCAGATCTCTTAGTAAATGGAGACAATACCCCGAACAGGCCTATTAGATTGACAGGAGGAAGGAAAAGCAAGAGAGTAGAAAAGAGAGAACGTGAGGAAGAAAAAAGTGATGGATGGTTAAATTCTTTTAAAAAATTAGATAGACGGTATGGAAAGGATAGGATCCAATCTTCAAGCCATTTGCAAACTATTCCAATATGTGAAATTAGCAATAATGACATTCCCGGACCCCAAAAATATTTTTTGAAGCCGGTTAAAAAAATCTAAAATAAAAAAAAAAACACTATTACCCTGTGGACACGCTGCCACTCCCAGCCTCCATAACAATTAAGTTACGTATTTGATTTTCTTTTTACAGTATACATTTGCAATACACTTGCATTCCTGTCTCTTTCGTTCACCTCCTTTTCCACTTCCCTTCCCATTACACCCAA
>CAHIKZ030000260.1:1247500-1272500 GCA_903632075.3 Acanthosepion pharaonis | reverse complement strand
TCTTCTTTGTTTTGTTTCTAGTTTTCAATTTTCTCTCATTCTGATTATCATTATCGACACAATAATCCTACTTGTCACTTGCTTATTATTGCCAGGCTTATCGCAGATTTAATCTGTGTTTTTTTTTACTCTTATTACAGCCAATCATTGATTCATTACATTTCATATCATTTTTTTATATTTTCTTTATTATTTTTATATTAATTTTATCTTCTTACCATTAAGTTTATTTTTTTTATTTCTATAGTCTGATTTCAATCTAATTTATAATGTTATTCTTACACTTACTCTTAAGTGTATTCTTGTTATTTTGAATGTCATTGTTCGTGATTATTTTTTATTCATGGTATTCTTAATTTTATTTTTTTCTGCTTTCTAATTTCATTCTTTTAGTCTTACTTTTATTATTCTGAGATTCATTTTTCTTCGTCTTATTCATTCTAATCTCATTCTTATTATTCGTTTTCTGTTAATTTCATTCATTTTTATTTTCTCTCATTCTTATTCTTATAATCTCCATTCTACTTTTTATTATCCTTCTATCATTCTTATTATTCATTTTTTTAATCTTATTATTCTTAATCTTCTAATCACATTCTTCTTATTATTATTCAAATCTCATTGTTTTATTCATTCTCTTAATCTAATTGTTATTATTCGGATTCTTCTAATCTTATATTTATTATTCTTATTATTAAATCTCATTCATCGTATTATTTTTTTCCTTTTAAACTCATTCTTATTATTCTTCTAATCTCATTCTTATTATTATTTATTCTTCTAATATCAATCTTATTCTTATTCTTCTAAACTCATTCTTATTATTCTTCTAATCTCATTCTTATTATTATTTATTCTTCTAATATCAATCTTATTCTTATTCTTCTAAACTCATTCTTATTATTCTTCTAATCTCATTCTTATTATTATTTATTCTTCTAATATCAATCTTATTCTTATTCTTCTAAACTCATTCTTATTATTCTTATAATCTCATTCTTATTATTTTTATTCTTCTAATATCAATCTTATTCTTATTCTTCTAAACTCATTCTTATTATTCTTATAATCTCATTCTTATTATTTATTCTTCTAATACCAATCTTATTCGTATTCTTCTAAGTTCATTCTTATTATTCTTATAATCTCATTCTTCTTCATTTATTCTTCTAATCCCATTATTATTATTATTATTATTATTATTATTATTATTATTCTAAACTCATTATTATTCTAATCTCATTCTTTTTATTTTCATTATTCTAAAACCCCATTCTTCTGAAGATTTTCTTTTTCTCTTTTGTTTATTATTAATCTTTGTTTTAAATTTTTTACCGCAACGTTTCGGTCGATCCATTCTACGTTCTTCTTCAGGTATATAAATCGTTATGAACAACAGGGAGCGTTTTTCACTGCAAAAGTGAACGACTAGAACGACGTCCCCCATCACCATGAAGGCCCGTGCCTTGAACGCCTTCTTTTTCTTATGTGCCATCACCTTTCAGGGCGTAGATGATCATGGCTCTCCACGTCTCTCTATCCCTTGAAGCTCTCAACAAGTTCCTTTCCTCTGCTTCCTCCCCCAGACCTCGTTCTGTCATCCACTTGCTCAAGCTCGTCAGGTAAGTCAAGCGCTGCTTTCTCTTGTCTCTCTTTCCCTCTATTTGACCCGTGAGTATCAGATTCTCCAGGCCCTCCTTCCTCATTATGTTT
Organism: Acanthosepion pharaonis; assembly: GCA_903632075.3. NCBI lineage: Eukaryota > Metazoa > Mollusca > Cephalopoda > Sepiida > Sepiidae > Acanthosepion > Acanthosepion pharaonis. Next base: position 1,270,787 of record CAHIKZ030000260.1, on the reverse strand, counting down.
CCCAGAAACTTCAGCAGCCTCTTTCTGATGTTAAGCATAAGCTTTCTCCTTGTTTGTAAACTATCATCGTTGCTCACACGCTCGGTCCATGATATCCTTAGCATCCTTCTGTAGATCCACGCCACTGTTGCCTCGAGTCTCTTCTTCAACTTTGAGGAAATCGCCCAACATTCGCTGCATGAAGAAGGACAGATATCATGTAACAGCTCAGTACTCTTTTCTTTGTTACCAAAGAAATCCTCCTGTCTTGCAATACTCTGCCCAGATTTTGGAATGCGTCCTTGGCCATTTCAATTCGCCTACGGATCTCAGTGTCGCATTTACCGTCCTCTGTCAAGACGCTTCCCAGATATTTAAACTTCTGCATCTGCTTGATTCTAGTGTTCCCGACCTGCAAATCTCATTTTGGGCGCTTCCTTTTACTGATGACCATGCATTCTGTCTTCTTGTAGTTTATGCTTAGTCCTTTCTTCTCACTCTCCATCGCTACCTTCGGTAGGAGTTTTTGTAATTCATCTTCCGTGTCTACTATCAGTACTGTGTTGTCTGTTGGAGATTAAACTCCACCCAGACCTCAAATAATTACGATTCATTGCCAAAAACGCTGGAAAAATCGTCGCTTCCTTGTACAGCTCCAGTAAGTACCTGACTCCTCTTGAAATCTCCCACCTTTAGAAGAACCAGATCAGACCTAAAATGGAGTAGTGCTTCCATATATGGGCAGAAGCTGTCCAGTTTTCACTTTCTAATTCTCAATAGAGTCCAAAAGCGTTTCCGTCGAATTATTTTCCACCGTACAACGCCTGTATCACAGACGAGATGTCGCAAGTCTGTCGCGGTTCTGTTGCGATTTCCAAGGAAAGTGTTCAAACGAAACTACATTCCTTAGTCTCACCAGTTCTAACCTTCATATATATGGCAGTAATATTTCATCTTCGGCCCAAACTGCCTCTTGTAAAAGTAGAGGATAGCGGGAGGCATCAGGTATTTACCGGAACACGATACAGAGAGCCGGCCGTGTCTCGATACAGTCTTTGACTGTAAGCGACGTCTGTCGAACTCTCTGTGTTAGCAGAGAGGAATCCGGACGAAGCTTTGCCGAAGGGCAAGGTTTCGTCCGGGGAGGTAGACAGGGCCTGAACCCGTCTAGGCGGGTTCAAGGGCTATATTTTTGGCCGAGCCTACGGGTTCAGATCAACCCACATTAAACTCAGCATTGTGCCACATTCAATCCTCGTGGGGGGATCGATAAATACTCAGAGAGCCGGCCATTTTCTCAACATCTTTCGTGACGGATCGAATGTATGAGACCCCCTTGAGGTCTGGATTGAGCTTAATTCCCAAAAGGCGCTCAAGGGGCCTCCCTGAGGGGACACACGTTCATTGCGATAGGTGGATATTCAGGGTTCGCTCTGTGATGATGGGACGTCACTAGTTTGGGCAACTATACCGGATGTAATAGTAAAATTGTCTAAATCGTGTAACAGCAAAATTGTCTAATTTTTTTTTTTAATCTAAGAAATGATTAAAGATATCTTACTGGAATTCTCCGTGGTTTTTATTTTATATATGATATAATTATAAATAAAAGTTCCATTAATTCTTTAGAAAATGCTTTGTTTACGTAAGGGTACGAAACTGGGCAAATATGAATGTTTGGAGAATCTTTAAAGAAATTTTCACTTAAAGGCAATATTCGGCTTTTCTCCTTCTAGGGGGGGATGCTTATATATATATATAGAGAGAGAGAGAGAGTGAGAGAGAGAGGGAGAGGGAGGGGGAGAGAGAGGGGGGTGAGAGAGGGTTGTTGAAATGTAACGCCCCATTTTAAAATACGTATTATTTATTTATTTATTATAATTTTTACAAGAATGGATATGAGAGGAAAGCGTTTAGCATGATGTTTTATTTAAAATTCGATATGGGCACCAGATTTAGTGACTAGCTTCTCGAACCACGTAGGAATCACATCAACTGCTTTCACCAGGAACTCTTGTGATATGGAAGACATAACTTCTTGTATTCGCCCTTCAAGTTTTTCCAAAGTTTTGGTTTGCTATAGTAGACTTGCTACTTTAACCAATTCCAAAGAAAAGAGTCACAGGGTGTTAAGACTCCTAGAGAGTTAATTTTCAATCACCTTGTATATATATATATATATATATATATATATATATATATATATATATATATATATACTGGGTGTAACTGCAAAATTGTCCAAATCGTGTAACAGCAAAATTGTCCGATTGTTAGATTAAGCTCTGAATCGCTTATTGAAATTAAAGTTTAGGACTTGAGTCAAGTTTCGAAACAGTAATTTCTGTGTCGCGATGGAATCATTTTTTTAAAAAAATAATTATAATTTAAGCTCTACTTTTATATCGTCACTGTTTTTTAAATATAAAACATAAATACTAAAAGTACTTCGGATCATCAATCTGACTGTCCTTTCCTATTACATCAATACACACACACACACACACACACACATATATATATATATATATATATATATATATATATATATATATATATATATATATATATATATATATATATAAAACATAGAGACAGACAAACCTATCAAGGTTTCACCTAAGCGGATCGTCAGGGAAAGCTGGCCTTCCCTGACGATTCGCTTAGGTGAAACCTTGGTAGGTTTGTCTGGCTCTCTAGGTTTGACTAGGTCTGCTCTTTTTAGTTAGTTGATTGCTCGTATCGGGTATTTTTGTCTTTGAGCTTTGGACCTGTATGCTGTACGATTATTCCAAGCTCTTTCTTTTTTTAAAACCTTTTTTTCCTTGGAAATTGACTTGATCATTAATAAATCAAGAAACCGAAAGTTTTCCGAGACGAGTGTAGTTATATATATATATATATATATATATATATATATATATATATATATATATTTTGCGGTGAGATCAACGCAAATAAATATCTTAACTCTATCAATGATATTGAGCGCTTTCTAATACGTACCGCGCATATATAATATATAAATAATATATATAGGAATTGCATATATATATATTATACATATATATTTATATATATATATGTGTGTGTGTGTGTGTGTGTGTTTGTGTGTGTGTGTGTGTGTGTGTGTGTGTGTGTGTGTGCACGGTACTCCAGAAATGCAGAGAATTTCAAGAGAGCACACAAACTAAATGTAGTACGGATTTTGCCGTTACTCATTATGAGCAGTCCATTGATATCCCTACGGCTTCCTTTAAAGCTGTGCTTCAAAAGATCTGTAGAAAGTCAACGGAATCTTTAAAGATGAAACAGAAACAAACAAGATAAATGCGAACAGTCGATGATTTTGACGACATTTTCACTTTACGAGGAAATCGTTATATTTTTTTATGAATGAATATGCTAATGAACAAACGAAAGAGAAAAAGAGAGAGAGAGAGAGTGTGTGGGTTTAAAGGAAAGGGTGAATGAATTAAAGCCTGTGAATGAAAGACAATGATTTGAAGTCCGCATGATTGAAAATCTACGTGCCACAGATGGAAATGAATGAGTTTGCGTTCGTCATTCATGACCTCCCACCACTTGTCACTTCCATTCTTGTGCGATCGTGAGGACAGAATCTGTAAATACAAAACGGAAACAGACACGTTCAGGGTCAAGAGACAAAGTCCATTCTCAGAGTGACATCAGGATTTGTTAGTCTCCGGCCATTTTGACGCAATGGCATACTCACAGAGAAGAAGCTTTTCACTCTAGCAGGGATTTAGCATAAAAAATGTGATTCGCCTAGATGTGGTGTCTGCTTGGTGGGTGAGGTAGTTACGTAATTTTCTGCTGGCACCAATATCGAATCTTCCGCGATTTTAAACATTAAACGATTTAACATTGAATGTGGAAAATTTGTACAGCTACCTGTTTAAGTAAACCTGTGATATCCTAGGTAGGATGTAATATATAAAACTTTTGTTCACTTTAATGATTACACAAAGTAACATGCTATGTTTTTAATCATTTCACCCCAAGCAATACGAGAATGCCACTAATACAAGTGAAAGTGAGAGAAAAGACTGTGTAGAGAGGGGACTGAAGAAAGAATAAAAGTTGAAAATTCGAAAAAAACAGAATAAGAATATTAATGTGAACAACGAAAATAGGAATAGTGATCTGAACAACCGAAATAAGAATATTAATCCGAAAACCCAGAATAAGAATATTAATCCGAAAAACCAGAATAAGAATATTAATTCGGACAACTTTATATTAAGAATACTAATCCGATCAACCAGAATAAGAATATTAATCCGAACAACCAGAATATTAAAATAACAAGCAGAATAGGATTATTAATCTGAACAACCAGGATAAGAATATTAATCCGAAAAACTAGAATAAGAATATTAATCCGAAAAACCAGAATAGGAATATTAATCTGAAAAACCAGAATAAGAATATTAATTCGGACAACCTTATATTAAGAATATTCATCGGATTAACCAGAATAAGAATAGTAATCCGATAAAGCAGTATAAGAATATAAAACCGAACAACCAAAATAGTAATATTGATCCAAACAACCAGAATAGGATTATTAATCCGAAAAACCAGAATAAGAATATTAATTCGAACAACTTTATATTAAGAATATTAAACCGATCAACCAGAAGAAGAATGTTACTTCGAACAACCAGAATAAGAACTCAAAATTTTAGACAATATTTATTTGTAAATTTATTTCAAGGCAGAATAAAAATTAATTTTCCACTGACATTCCCGTGTTGTAGTTTGAAAAATCTGTGAATTTGTCTCAGGCAAATATCGGCAAAAACCCTGTGTGAATTTGTCTCAGGCAAATATCGGCAAAAACCCTGTGTGAATTTGTCTCAGGCAAATATCGGCAAAAACCCTGTGTGAATTTGTCTCAGGCAAATATCGGCAAAAACCCTGTGTGAATTTGTCTCAGGCAAATATCGGCAAAAACCTTGTGTGAATTTGTCTCAGGCAAATATCGGCAAAAACCTTGTGTGAATTTGTCTCAGGCAAATATCGGCAAAAACCTTGTGTGAATTTGTCTCAGTCTAAACATCGACAAAACATCCACGACATGCAAGTTATATTTAACAATATATATTATTTATGGGGTCTTTGAGATAGCTTACACTTACAGGAATTTTTAAAAAATGACATTCTTTCAGGAATTGTTTGAAATATTATTCTGTTTTTTTACAAAATGCTTTCTTTTACTTTTACTTTTTTCTCGTTTTTTTTTTTTTATTTTTGACGAAAGGCGTCATCAGCAAATTTCATATGCAAACAACAGTCGTCTTTTTCCTTACAAAGGAGATGCCAAAAACTTAGCGTCATCTCATTCCTCAGAGACCCTATAATAATCAGAATGACAAGAGTGTGGGGCTGAGGAAACGAGAGCGGGGTGAGAGGGAGAGAATGTGTTAATTATGCATTCGGGACAGAAGGCCTTCAACTGATAAGACATTCTTTTGCGGATTTTATTTATTTAGTTTTTTTTTATTTTATTTGTTTGTCTATTTTTCTTGGATTTAGACGGTGCCTGCTGAAAAATAAGAAAAACGAGAAAAGGTTGGCTGGCTGGCTGCCTCCTACCAAACTCTCACGTCACAGACCTTTTCTCTTGTATATCAAGTTCGATTCTTGCTGATTGCTCCACTTGCATGAATTCGTATACCTTAATGTATAAAACAGAAGATTGTGTGTGTGTGTGTCTGTCTGTCTGCGTGTATATACTATTTATGCACGTCCAAATTTTTCGACTGATTTTGATGCCGTCCTGGGCAAGACGATAAACTACATCCGCGTCCTGGGTAAGACGATAAACTACGTCCGACAGCAACACCTCTGATCAGGAGGTTTTGAGCAGCGTGGAACCACTTCTTAATTGCTGGTGTTTCCAGGTCTACTATGACCCGGGGTGGTAGCACCTGTTAGGGTCCCAGCTATGGGCAAATACGTAACCCCCAAACTGGGGTCAAAACACTATGAAGGCGTAATACGTTGTAAAAAATTATTACCAACAATAAATATTTGAAAGAAAAAATATTACAGCAATACATTATTACCAGAAATACATTTAAAAAAATATATTACTAGCAATATATTTTTGAAAATAAATGTTATCAGCAATAGATTTTTGAAAAAAAAAATATTACCAGCAATATATTTTTGTAGGAAAAAAATATTACCAGCAAAACATTTTTGGATAAAAATATTATCAGCAATAAAAATTTTGTCGGCATTAAATAATCCATTGAAGTTGAAATGCAGTAAAACAAAACAAGCAAACAAAAAATTTCGCTGAAATTGTACACATAAATTGCAAATTTACCAAGATAGGTCAAGACCAACTTCCCAATCTCCAAACATCACCGGATTTGGCAGAAAAATTGATAAAACTGAAGGTAGGTAGGATTTTTTGCAAAAACCAACGCAAAGGTATACGCGAACAATTTTTTTACTGGATGAAATGATGTTCTTTGCACTTGATGCAAAACATAGCTCATGTTATGAGGTCTATGTAAAGTGCTTGATAGTTTTCCTGCAACATTGGCTACACACAAAAAATTGCAAAAAAAACTGTGAAAAAATCGTTTTTTCGTACTACTTAAAATAAAAATTTTAATAACGTCATTTTTTATCCGATTTTCTTCAAAAATGTCGCAAAAACTTTGCCATCATGCAAGAAATAAGACAGTGTGGTTTTAGTCCTGCTCGCTTCCCCCTGTATAAAGAAAAACCGTTCAAAATTCCGTTTTTCGGCCATAACTCCCTAGTTTTTCATCTGATTCTTTCCAAATTTGCCATGTAAATTACACATGATACACAAATTGTCTTGGGTGAATATTTGGTTTACATTATTTCAGTTAAGTGGACGAAATCTGCGACAAACTAGGTCCAAAATCGGCGGCTTTTGCCATTTAGCCGATAGTTTCTTCATATGATTCCATCCTAAATTGGCATTCGAACAACCTTTGATCCAAAGATTAAGAAGGATTATTGAAGCGTTAAAAGAGAAAAATTCCCAAAGAATCTCTTATTAACCCCAAATTTACTCTGACGCTTCATCCCTGTTTTTGTTTTATTATTAGATTTGTAAATAATGTCATACTATTTGAAAGTTATTACGACTATAGGAAATTTACTAAATATCTAAAACATTGAATCAGTTTAACCCCGAGCAACGAACACACAAGAGGGTTTTATCGATGGAATTCCTTTATTAAAAAAAATCAAACACTGGCGAAGGACATACCGTAAAAAATTGGTGGGGGGAAGTAGCTTAGTAAACCAACAGAGGCAGACATTTTTAGACAGGGGTTGCGGGTATACGTCGTGTGCGGTTATACAATTGCAACTATTTACACCCGGGTAACGCCGGGTACCTTCGGCTAGTTTTGTATGTTGTCATAACTCGTAGAATGAGCCGCTTCTGTGTTATATTTGATGTTACCTACATGCGCCATAATTACAGGCTTTCGGAAAACTAATCTACGCTTAAAAAATGACTATGGTTACACTACCGTCGAGTAAGAGACTCGCTGATCATGAAGACAAACTTTGTTTGGATGGGAATTTTACTAACAAGTGGAATGATTACAATGGTCAACATGATTTTTGCTGCCAAGAAACAAAACACATTTTTTAGCTAATTTGATGGTGCTGATTCCGAAAATGACCTTAGTTTTTGCTGTACTGAAATTGCTTATTTTTAGCAAAAAAGATGAATTTACGATCTTGGATGATTGCAAAATATCGTGAATAAAGATCGTAGAAACCTATCAGTTATCAAGTAGGCCGAGCAATTTATATCAGCCACCTGAAATAAACTATTTTTGTAAGAAAAAAAAAAGCGCTTTTAAGTCAAAAGTTTTAAAATAGAAGTATTGCATTTTTCCAATTTATCGCCAAGATTCAAATTAACAGATAAACGTTATCAGTAATACACTTTAGTAAATAAAATAATTAAGGTGACATAAAAAAAATGAAACCCTAAAATCTTCTGTTTGATATTCATAAATTTATCCCATCATTTTATCCTTTCATTACGGAAGGAAACCAACCACATTGAGAGCATTTTATTTTCACAGTTGGAAAAAAAACTCCAACATTCCAATTGACTGAACCTATTCCTACTACATGATACTAATGGAGTATCAAAAAGGAACTTTAATAACATTGAACATGACAGACAATCAAGAAAGAGAAAATTTTTACCATAGTTCTAATGTTCACGAAAATTTTATTTCTGCTGTTAGTTTATTAAATGATTTGATGAAATTACTTGTTGGTCTTGGTATATTCAGTCGTGTTATTTTTAAAGGCTTAGGGTCTGATTGTTATTGCAAAAATAGTATTTCTCAAAATTTGTTGGTTTAAATACGAATTGAGAGGTTTCTACGATTTTATTTTGAGAAATATTGTCATCGGTCAATATCATATATACAGAAAACAAATGAAAAAAATGCTTTTCTTTTCCAAAAATGAGGCATTTCTGTATAGCAAAAATGGTAGCTAATGAAGAAAAAGTAAGTAAGGTCATTTTCAAATTCAGCGCCCTCAAATTAGCTGGAAAAGTTGTTTGATATCTCAACACCATTACATTTTTTTTTTTTTTTTTTTGCTGAGCAGTGTTATATTAAATCAGTTGTTAGGCTTGATATTAGAAAAGTTGGTTCGCTGTGTCGTGCCAGACAATTCTCCCCAGAACCCTCCTTATATGTTTATTAATCTGCCATTCACCCGGGCATTGCTGCCATATGTATTGGTGCCGCTGCTAAATATCTCGGGATTCTCGACAAAATCCAAAGACGTGTTTGTAATGTTATGGGTACTAACCTGGCATCTCGCTTCAGTCACTTGCTTACCGACGTGACGTGGCTTCCCTCTGACTCTTCTCTCAATATTTTCAATTGTTCTAATGAGCTTTCATCGCTGGCACCTCGACTGCGTGAATTTGAGCGTACTACTAGATTGGCAGTTAGGTCTCATCGTTTGTTGAATTAGTGGGAATTGACCGTCAGTTCTATTCTAATAGTTTCCTCTTTTCGTAGTCTTGGCCTGTGAAACTGTCTTCCGGTTTCTTGCTACCCTGCCACCAATGATCTTCAAAGATTTCATTTCAATGTCAATGGCCATCTTCTGTCTTCCTGAATCTTGTTCTTTTATTGTCCTTTCTCCTCGTTTTCTCATTCTCCCCCACTCTTACTTTTGTGATTTGCAGGAATGGGCAGTATCAACCAACTGGTTCTCAAATGGTTGGTGCTTTGAATTGAAATTACAATACAGTTTTAATTGTTATGTAACTAGGATGTCATTACGGCGCCATTACACTTTCGCATTTCCCAGTCCGCCATTATTTTCCCGTGGAGGGTGCAAAAGTGTAATAGCGCCGTCATTACTTCTTCCAAGTCCACTGATCTATCATATATATAATAGTGGATTAGTAAACAGGATTGTAACTATTTGCATATGTTAAGTTTGGTTTGGTTTGTTTTATGGCATATCAACATCTCACTGGGTTGTTTAATACCAATAAGATTTTTATTGATGGTAATATTTTTTCCAAAAATGTATTAATGGTAATTTTTTTTCCAAAAATGTATTGCTGCTAATATTTTTTCCTTCAAAAATGTATTGCTGCTAATATTTTTTTCCTTCAAAAATGTATTGCTGCTAATATTTTTTCTGTCAAAAATCTATTGCTGGTAATATTTTTTCTTCAAAAATGTATTGCTGGTAACAAAGTATTGCTGGTAATAGCTATTTACAAAAATGTATTGCTGGTAAGAGCTATTTACAAAAATATATTGCTGGTAATAATTATTTAGAAAAATGTATTGCTGGTAATATTTTATCTTCAAAAATGTATTGCTGGTAACAATGTATTGGTGGTAATAGCTATTTACAAAAATGTATTACTGGTAATAATCATTTACAAAAATATATTGCTGGTAATAATTTTTCTTCGAAAATGTGTTGCTGGTAACAATGTATTGCTGGTAATAGGAATTTTCAAAAATGTATTGCTGGTAATAATTATTTACAAAAATGTATTGCTGGTAATATTTTTTTCTTCAAAAATATATTGCTGGTAATAGCTATTCACAAAAATGTATTGCTGGTAATAATTATTTACAAAAATGTATTGCGGGAATTATTTTTTTCTTCAACAATGTATTGCTGGTAATAGCTATTTAAAAAAATATATTTTGGGTAATGTCTTTTTTCCTCAAAAAATGTATTGCTGGTATTCAAACCAATTTTTACACTTTCACCGTGCTTTGATCCCAGTTTGGTGGTTAACTATTTGGCAATAATTTGGGGCTTAACAGATGCTACCACCCCGGGTCTAGGTGGACCGGGGAACACCAGCAATTAAGCGGTGGTTTCACGCTCGTCAAAACCTTCTTATCAAAGGCATGTCATTCGGGTTGTTTATCATCTTACCCAGGACGCGCATATGTTAATCAGAAGAGATATAAACTAAAACTTCACTACTGATCACATGTCGTAGCACAATACAGTCAGTTATGTGTCATGCGTGATACACGCTTAGCTGATCATGTCTCTTTCGATACAAAAACTGACTAGGCATATTTTTTCCCTCAGTAGGTCACCATTTCTGCGTTAGACCAGTTGCCATCCAAGGCTATAGAAACCGGTCTGTCCTGCTATTTACCCATAGTTGGGGGGTGAAGACGAGGATTCATACCTTTCCCAAGGGTATTAGCATATCACGTAAGTGAATGTAATGGATTCGAATGGAATTCGAACACGGCTCTCCGATTCCTCAGTCCGAGCCGTTATCCATTACACAATACAACTAATTATTATTAATTGTATTTATAGTTGTCATTATTATTATTATTATTATTATTATTAATATTATTATTATTATTTCCTTCGATTTCTGGCAGGTACTCATTTCTTTCCGGGTCCCGACCAGTGGCCTAAGATCAGAAATGACATCATGACAATTTCCACTGAGCCGTTTTGAAAACAATATTCGCACATATTTTACATTGATAAAACTCTTCGTAAGTTGTGGGCTGTACTTGTGAGTACATTTTTTTTGTATTTCTTTAAGGCAATGGCTACCAAGGATTACTTCTATTGGAATCTTTTCCAATCAATCCGAGGGCTTCAACTACAACAGGAATTGTTAATGTTCTCATGCGCCAAACTTTTGAGATTTCGATTTCAAGGTCCTTGTATTTTGATAGTTTTTTGAAGATCTTCAAAGATACATTGCAGTCTGCATCATTATTATTGCATGTGGTATAATCTTGCCAGAGAGTAATTTTAAGTGCCAAATTAATAGGAGTAGATAGGTTTACCTTTCGTCCGGTTCACACACTTCCCCAAATTTTTTATTCAAGAAAAGAGATTTATTCATTGTTTTCTATTCTGGGCTGGGTTTCCGGTTCTTTCTAAAGTTTTTCATTCTCTTTTACTCCCAGTAGCGTCTTAGTGGCATTATTTCCTTGCTTGGGGTGAATTGATTAAAAAAAAGAAAAGCGACTATGTGCAAAAAGGGGGGAGACTAATCTACGCATATTTGAGACGTTTCTTCTTCTTCTTCTTCTTCTTTCACAATTCCTCCGTTTCTTCTTCTCCCTCTTCTTACACTATTCCTCTGTTTCTTCTTTTCTTTCTTCTTCTTCTTTCCCTATTCCTCTGTTTCTTCTTCTTCTTCTTCTTCTTTCCCTATTCCTCTGTTTCTTCTTCTTTCCCAATTCTTCCGTTTCTTCGTATTTTCCTTCGCAAATTCCTCCTTTTCTTCTTCCCCTTCTTCTTTTTCTTCTTCATCTTCATCTTCCTTCCCAATTCTTTAATTTCTTCTTCTTCTCCTTCTTCCCAAATCCCCCCGTTTCTTCTTCTTCTTCTTCCGTTATGGGGTCCACCCCTTTTTCATATGTGGACTCTACCAGTGTTACTTGGAGTGCTGCCGTTAAATACCCAGAGTTAGACAGTCAGTGAGGGTAGTCGGAAAGAGAGAGAGAATATAGGAACGGAGATAGTGTGAGGTAGCCTCTTGTAGAAGTCAGTTACAAGCCCGTAGACTCTAAGGAAGTCCTACTTCGAGACTGTATATATCTATCTGTTATTTGCTACTAACCGCGTTCCTGGACTTACTAACAGTATTACCCTTTGTATGATTGTGTAAATACATTTTACAGTGTAACCCGGATATAAGAGAGTTGTCGGGACCGGAGAAGAAGTCTCTTATATCCGGGTTTCTCTTATATCCGGGTTTGGTCTATTTTGTTTAGGTAAATATGGGCTCTAATTTTGGACCAGAGAAAATCTCTCTTATATCCGGGTTTATCTTATATCCGGGTCTCTTATATCCGGGTTACACTGTATTTCTTATATTTAATTATTGCGTTTGTCATTCCTTGGAGACCGAATTCATCTCGGAATCCACAACATCTTCTTTCTATTACATTGTTTTTAATATGTCCCTTTTTAGTGCAATAATATTTGGTTTGGTTTATATAATGGCATATCAACTCCTCGTGGTTCATTTAATGCTGAAATATAATTTTCTTGGGAGTGTTGTTAAATTTTTTGCTAAAATGTATTGATGGCAATTTTTTCTCCAAAAATATATTGCTGGTATTCTTACTACAAAAATGTATGTTTATACTTCCATAATGTTTTGACCCCAGTTTGGGGGAGGCAACTGTTTGCCAATAGCTGGGATCTTAACAGGTGCTACCAGCCCGGATCAAGTTGGAACTGGGAACAACAGCAATTAAGAGGAAATTCCACCCTCCCCAAAACCTCCTTACCTGAGGCCTTGCTGCCGGATGTAGTTTATCGTCATACCCAGGAGGAATATGTGGGTCACCTTTGTACAGTATTTATTAATATTGATGCATGATGAGTCCGTTTGCATTCCGACCGTGAATCCACGATTCGAATCTCACCATATCTATTTGTCAAAGAGATTATTTCTTGAGGCGATCCCAGCATGCAACGCAATACCGATAGAAAGTGCCTGAAGCCCATACCACAAGTTTATTCAAGCCTTGTGAATGAAATTGGCTAGACAAAGCTGTTCGGAAGCCGGCGACGGTAGTACTAGCACGAAGCCACAAGTCATAGTGGCCAAGAGTTTAAGCATACTGGCCTTGCTCAAAACTTTTGATCAGGCAAGGTTATGTGCCTTCTCCCACAAACTGTAAGTGAAGTTCGCTCAGAATAGCAGCAGTTTTTACAAGTTGAAGGGTGTTGATGAAAGCATCGACAAAATGAATTAGCTAATTCCCCTAGCAGATTCGGAATCGGGCGGCTAAACATTTACTTCTGCTGAGTAAACAAACTATTATTGCTGAATCGTAACATCGATTTTATACCTTGTTAAGACTAAGCTAAAATTTATTTAATATTTGGAACGTGTTTCGACGAGGGCTAATTTTTAGCAGGCTCGTGAGTCAGGTTAAAGGAGCACCTTCGGTCCTCACTAGGTGTCACACTATTGTGGAACTATGTCGGAATTCACTTAATATTCACCTTGTTAGCGAGCTAGTATAGTATATCAGACGGTTACGATTGTAATGAGTTTGATCCGCCATGTGTGCTCTGCTCTTGTGCCGGGTTTATAAATACCCTTAAAAGCAGGAGAAGAAAAGATGAAGTAGCAAAAAGAAGCGCTAATGTTTACAAACACAGACTAAAAGCTTCCTGTTTAACGAAAACGGAATTGGCGGATTCTTTGACAAATCAACGTGTAAAAGCAAAGAGGTGAACTTTCACACCCACCCGTCCCTTTAACCGAGAAAATATGAATATCAGCGGCAAGGAATGAAAAGCAGTCACCCGAACAAAGAAATATTTACAGGTCGAGAAGGTCAGGATAAATTCTCTTTAAAACTGATTAAAAATAGACAGAGTGCAGAGGCATGAATCATCAATGGCGGACAGACTGCTTCTAATTATTGGACTACATTTCGTCTAAAGCTTAAGGTCTCAGGAGGGTGCCTTGAAATTGTTAATAAGGAACCATTCTTTCTATCTCCCTTCCCTATGCCTCTCTTTCTCTATATATATATATATATCTGTAGGTTTATTGATCGATCTACGTATATCAGTGTTTTCTAACTCGCTGACTTTCTCTCTCTCTCTCTCTCTCTCTCTCTCTCTCACTCACTCTAATTCTTTCTCTTAGTGCCTCTTTTTCATTCTCGTTACCGCTTCCTTTATTTTGCCGTCTTTCTTTCACTCTCATTCTGTGTCTGCGGATCTATCCACACACACACACACACGTGTATATGCATATATATGTACATATATATATATGTGCACATATATATATAGATACATGTATATATATATATATATATATATATATATATATATATATATATATACACAGACACACACACACACACATGGAGGATCGAACTCTCTATCCATATATATATATATATTGATGAGTTTGTTTCACTTTCATTATCTCATTCTAGATATATTTCTTTCGTTTTCATTCCCTCTCTCCCCTAGTACCGTTATTTATCCGCTTTCTCTCTCTTTCCTTTTCTCTTCATCTATATCTTTCTACATATATATATATATATATATATATATATATATATATGTAGAGTGAGTGAGAGATGTGTGTTTATGTATATTTTCAACTAATATAATATTCTTTGATAATTAGTATGGATAATTCCAAAGAGGATATAAATCCAGAGAGAGCCCAATGCAAGAGAAAATAATAATGATTAAAGCGGAGACTTTAGAACCCATGGCAATAATTTATTTCGCCAGATCAAACTGACCTCGTCTCATCAGAACAATATATATGAATAAAAACAAAAGGAAATTTGTCCTTTTACAGATATATCTAAAACTTATACATACATACCTATATATATATATATATATATATATATATATATATATATATATATATATATATATATATATATATAAAAAAAATTCGGTCCGAAGTGATGAATATAACAATATTCATGGAATAGATTGTAACCGATATGGATTTTTAATGTTTTCTTAATTTATCATAATATATCGCTCTGTAACTGACATTGAGCTCTCATTGATTAATGTCCTCTTGGTAATAATTCATACCAATTTCAAATATATATATATATATATATATATATATATATATATATATATATATATGCAGACGTCAGGAAATGGATTAAATATTTGTTTAAATATTATTTTTTTAAATGGATACTCATATTTGAGTAGATGCTCTGTATTTATTTATTTATATCTACCGGCCTGAATATTTGAGAAATCTTGTTAGAAAAATATGCGTCCTCCGGCAGGGTTCGAACTTTTGTCTCCTCGAGGAAATCGTCATCAGATCTGACGTGGCAATTCAAAAAAAAAATGTGTTTCTTTAACTTAGGATCCAAAACAGAGCAGATATGTATATTACGAGACTCGGGAGCAAGATGTATGTCCAAACGCACCATTCGATTCGGGTTTTGTTTGATTAGGAGGTCCTACTTAAAAAAAAAAAAGGATACCGAAGAAGAAGAGTTGCAGAAGATTCCGAAGGAGGCCGTGGTTGAAGCCAATAGCGATTTTACTGAATAAATTTAATCTTTAGTATTTCAATATAGTTTTGTGTAATTTTGGTAAATATATCTGTTAAAATGAGATGTCAATGTTATTACATTTTTGCGTAATTTATACGACAATTTATACATCGCACCATACACACACACACACACACACACACACACACACACACATATATATATATATTAAGCGTTTCATCCCAAGCAAGGCGGGAAGCCACTAGCACAAAAGGGGTTACAGAGAGTTGGAGCGAGAGAAAATAGGAGTGATAGAGGAAAGAATGAAAAGAAGGATAAGGAATAGATCAAGGCCTCTGGAGATGTCAATTGACATTACATTTGAATAGTTGAAGATTATAGCTATCAGGGAAACAGGAAATGGGGAGGGAGTTCCACAGGCGAGAAGTGCGAGACATGAAGCTATTGGAGTAGAAGAGACGGCTACATTTAACAGTTTCAACAGTGAAAGGGTGAGAGCGGGATGACAGCCTCGTAGGGCGCTTGAATTCATGAAGTCTGGGAACCAGCGAAAGCAGCTCATCAGAGCAGTTACCGTGAAAGTATTTGTAAAAAAGACAGAGTGAGGCGACGGCACGTCTGTGAGAGAGCGACTGCAGACGAGATGCCAGATCAGGACCAATTATATTGCATATCCATCTCTGGATTTTATCAAGGACCTTGAGACAAACAGAAGGGGCTCCAGACCATATATGGCAGCAATACTCCATGTAAGGGCGAATGGTTGATTTGTAGATTTGAAGGATTGACTCCGACGAGAAAAATTTCCTGGCGCGGCACAGGGAGCCAACTTTCCTTGCGGTGGACGAAGCTATTGTTCTTTCTCGGGTCAGCAGTCAATGTGAGCCCGAGCAGTCGCAAATAGGTGCTCTCGTGGAGTTGAGCTTCAGACATTCTAATGGGGGGTGGGGACAGGGATGGTTCCCTGTGGTGAGTCATAGAGAGCAATTTTGTTATATATATATATATATATATATATATATATATATATATATATATCTGTTTATACGTAATTTTTATAGATACAATTAAAGCAAATGCTCTGTTTGTAATAAACAGTATTAATTACATTTATTGGCCTAAATGCCTGAGAAATTTCGTAAGAAATATGTGTCCTCCGACAGAAATCGAACCTTTGTCCTACACAGAACAGCCATTTGACGTGACGTGATATACCAGTCAGCTACAGAGGAAGCGTCTGGTGAGCTAAGTCCAAATTACTGTTTTTAAATAACAAATTTCCCACGATCTTTCATTAAAAACAGTAATTTGGGCTGAACACTTGAGCACAGACGAAGTTTTAGAGGAGAAGAAAAAACAAAATGGACACATATACGTATCCTCAGGAAGAAACAGTAGAAAATTCTAGGGTACATAGTGAGGAAAGACGGCTTGGAGAATTTGACACTCACAGGACATATTGAAAGCTAGAGGAACAGAGGAAAACAACGCATGACCTACCCGACAAGCTTGTGTTGGCAGAACAGGGATTAGGAGATATGACGAAAATTTAAACTTTACTTAAAGCTACAAGAGATAGGAAATTGTGGAGAGCCGTGATATCCCACGTCCTGAAGGGACACGGCACGTAGAATAATATGACAGTAGTGTGTAGCCCTGAATAAGCATGTATTATGCAGCTAACGAAAGAATCGTGGAATTTACAATGACTCTTTGATCCCGACTGCAATCATTCAATCAATCAAAAAATATGACAGTAAATGCTGGACAATTTCCTGAAAACAAGAAGGATTATGAATGAATGAATGAATGAACGAATTAATGAATGAATGAAAATCACTATAGTGACATGAGTGCGTAAAAGCAGAAATTTTACTATTTAACCAATACATTTTTAAAAATATTTTTAGCAATTCTTTTCATTCAATCTCTGTACTGTGCGCTGAAAATCGAGTTGAAATTGGTTGGTTTGTTTTGTTTTACGGCATATCAACAACTCAATGGGTTATTTAATGCCGACAAGATTTTTAGGATAGGTTCGGATGAATTGAATATGTATTCTTTGTAAGAAATCAGTTTGTAGATCATGTTTCATTCATGTATTTTTGTAAAGAGGGTTTTTTGTACAGAGACTGGTTTAGTTTGGTTTATTTAGTTTTACGGCATATCAACCTCAATGGGTTGTTTAATGCCGACAAAATTTTTATTGCTGGTAATAATTTTTCCAAAAATGTATTGCTGGTAACATTTTTCTTTAAAAATTTATTGCTGGTAATAATTTTTTCCTTCAAAAACTCATTGCCATCAATAATATTTTACAAAAATGTACTGATGGTATTAAAATCTTTTACACATTCATAGTGTTTTGGCACCAGTTTGGTTGGAACCCTAACAGGTGCTAAAACCCCGGGTCAGGGTGGACCTGGGAACATCAGCAATTAAGAGGTGGTTCCACGCTCCTCAAAACCTCCTGATCAGAGGCCTTGCTGTTGGACGTAGTTTATCGTCTTACCCATGACTTGGATGTAGGTTATCGTCTTACCCTGGTCGCGGATGTAGTTTATCCTCATACCCAGGACCCGAGTTGAAATTGTCATGTATTAAATCAAGCATTACAGATAGAATACTGCTATTATATGTAAATGCATTGATAAAATGACTATGTTGAATCCATTGCTTGGTCAGATGCTAAGAAAGTTGGCTGATTTTTTTTTAGTGGCATATCAACACCTGTATGGGTTATTTAATGCACAAATCTAAATATTTTGTACTTAATTTTATGCTTTCAACTACCGATATTTTACACATAATTTTACAATTTCAGAATAAACATGCTTTTTAGATACAGTGTAACCCTGATATAAGAGACCCGTATATAAGAGAAACCCGGATATAAGAGAGATCTTCTCTGGTCCCAAATTAGAGCCTGTGTTAATGTATATATAATAGACCAAACCCGGATATAAGAGAAACCCGGATATAAGAGACTTCTTCTCCGGTCCCGACAACTCTCTTATATCCGGGTTACACTGTATATAGTTTGTAGATCATATTTAGGGGCCAGATTTAGAGGATATACTGGAATTTTCTATGAAGAAGTGAATTTCTTCGAAAGTACTTGCAACAGAACATCTAATCCATCTCATAATTTTAAACGTGAGGATCGCGTCATTCAGAAAGTTGCTAGTAGGTTAATATTTTATTGATCTGTTAGCGAAGATTAACTTTACTGATTAATTCTTTGGATGATTACTTCTTTATAATATATATATATATATATATATATATATATATATATATATATATATATACAGAGAGAGAGAGAGAGAGGGGGTGACCCAAAAAATTGGGAATTTTTGAAGTGCGTATTGCCAGACATGAGCAAGTGGCAACATTGCGAGACGATGACCTTGAGCAAGTAAACATTTCGCCATTTAGAATTCAAGATGAAATTCACAGTATCCCAGCTGAGATGATGCAGCAGTCCATGAGGAATCTCAACAGCAGATTTCAAGAATGCATTCGTACAGGAGGACGCCATCTACAGGACGTAATTTTAAAAAAATGAAGATTCCATCATTGTTTCTTAAATGGCATGTGTTAAGGTTTCAATTACTATGAATAAAATATTTTTCTTCCATCACTCTTGGTTTTATTGGATTGTTAAAAAGTTCCCGTTTTTTGGGGTCACCTTATATATATATATATATATATATATATATATATATATATATCAGTTTTTTTGTATGTGTAACAATTGAGGGCAGTGTGCAAAATTTTGACATAAGACGCACAGAAGACCCATTAACGTCCACACGCAAAAAGCTACCGGTCATTACTGATACTGCTGCATATACATGTGGTGACTCTATGAATCTAATGGGTTAAGGAACCCGTGATCTTGAAACGTATTCGAATTCAACAACAACAATAACATTTCCTCACTTTCGTTTATTAAGCATTAAATTACATCACTTAGCATCTTCCATAGTTTACCTTGACTTTCGTAGTTAGCCCGAAGAATATTTTGAGCGTTCTTAAATTCAAAAATTTTGAAAACATAGCGATGTTTTTACTTTTGTTTATAAAGACATGTTGCAAAATAAGATCCACACATTTGCCTTAATAAAGTCCATCAGAGGACAACGCTTTCATCCAAATATTTAAGTAAATGCTCTGTTTAAAATAAAATTTCATAGAAAATATGTTTCCTCCGACGTTTAGACATTTGTAAACAAAACTTTCCATTTTAAAAATCTTGCAAAAATAAATTATATATTTCTGAAACGTTATTTAAGGAAAATTAACAAATTTACAGTTAAGTTAATATGGTTTGAAACAAATATCACTTACTTATAGCATAAAATGTTGTATAGAAGCATATCCTACCCACGGGGTCTTGATTTTCTGACGTGTTAATCGATTTATTGACGGCGGATTGACCGCCGATCGTATTCATAGCTAAGTATAGCGTAGCAGACGATAAATTTCATAAGAGTTTTGTTTTTTTTCCCCGTAGGGGGACTACAACCCTTAAAACACGTGACCTTTTAAGAACAGATTTATTGGTTTGTACATCCATACTTCAGAAATTCTGCATCTATATACATATATAAAAATAAATTGGAATTCTTTTAAAAATAGTGGCGGTCTTGAGATTGTAATAAGCTTTAAAATATATGATTAGTAAATATAGTTTCATTTAATAACAATATTCCCTAAAAATTATATAATCGAAATTGGACTTTAAAAGATTAAAAAACTATAAATTATTTAATTTGAAATTGTAAAAACTTGCAAAAAATGAAAACAAATCTTGTAAAATGTTATTTTTCATCGAAAATATTTTTTTCTTCAGACAATATTGTCTTTAGTGTATATTATTCATAAAAGAAATTAAAAGTTTTTCTAATTAAGTAATGTCTTAGTTTTATTGCATTTTTTATTTTTCAATTCCGAACAAATTTTCGGAAAGACCGAATCCGATTTTGCAAAAAAAAAAAAAAAAATCAGTGATTTAAATTTTTAATAATATTCTGCTTTTATAGTCACTAATGATTATCTCGATGAATTTCTCAAGCTTTCATAAAATTAAGTAAGGAAGAGAAACATGTAAAATTTAAAATATTTTTACCAAGATTTTCTAATGAAAAAAATTTCAAAATAATTTAATTCATTTATAAATAAATCCTGAAAATTTCATTATAATCCAACAATTATTTGATTTTTGCAAGAATTTCCAAATTAATGTGTCGGTCAACAGAAAAATGGGGTTAAAATTTGCTATGCTAAAAATTAGTACAACCGCCGACGCAAGAAAAACAACTTTTTTTATCAAAGTTTCGAATGTTCTAAAAAAGAGTAAAAAAATTAGTTAAATAATCAAAAAATACTTTAATCCTTCCTCTTAATAATAACATAAAGGTTTTGACGATAAAATTATGTTTTCATTACGTTTGAAGCCTGTTTTCATCACGGTATGCTGAGTTTTTAGCGATCTCGTGGAGGTATCTACGTAAATGTATACTTTACTCATATGAAAAAGAATGGCGAATTTTCACTATTTGGAATGTATCTTTTGAGTCGGACGATCTTGGAATGTGGAGATGATATTTTGACTTATGGTGAAAATGGTATATTGGGCAAAAAAGGTTGAGAACTGCTAGTATAGATTGTTAACATGTCATAAAAAGAAATCAAATAATCGCGTTTTCTTACCTTCTTGTTGCTAACTATTGAGAAAATATTCAATATTCGCAGCATTTGGTAAGTTAAAAAAAAATTGATTCGCAAAAACTGTAGTTTTGTTTTAATTTCTTTGCGCGGAGATCCTGGAGAGTAGCCAGCGTTTTTGGAGCGGTGAGGAATAATCGTGGAAGAGATGAGCATTTAGTCAGGAAATATTTGGATGGGGCCAAGAAAATGCCATCATAAATGACAAAGAAAATCTATGGCAAAAAGACAGCAAACAAGCAGAAAGAAATATATAAAGAAAGAAAAAAAAAAAAGTATTTTTTCTCTTACTTGTTCAACTGCCAGCCATGAAAGACACATTGCTGGGACCTCCAACATATCTTAGAAAATAATGGCCGCTAAATAATTATACACGAAAAGAAAAAAAAAAAAAAAACTCACATGACATCGACCAAAACCGCCAAGCACAGTTTTACGACCTCACTGACCCCCGGCCATTGAAAAGTTAGGATGTCGATCACGCTTTCGTTCTACTTAGAGAATGTCTCTTTTTTTTTTTTGCATAGGTCAAAACGTGCAATCTAAGGATTAATATTAAAATGTGAGGCGCGAGTTCAAAAAGTAATTATCTCATCTCGAGGTGCTAATATAAACGCAAAAAAACAAGAATATCTTCAAAGGAAGACATCTCCTCTTTCGTATTTTCTGTCTGTCTTTTTTTTTTTTCTCTCTCTGTTTTTTTTTTTTTTTTGTTTTTTTTTTGCGGTATAACTGGAAACCTTTCAGAAAATTATTTAAGGATTTGAAATGTCAGTGTCAAACAAATTTACAACTCATAGAACCACAGTCATATACAACGGTCGCCTTAAAGAGATTTCTTTTTTTGTCAGCCAGGACGGAGAGAAAACAAATGCAATGCTCTTTCTTTCTCTTCTTTCTTTTTTCTCTTCTTTTACTATTTCTCTTTTTCTCTTTATTTTTATTTTTCTCTTCTTTTTTCATTTTCCTTTTTTTACTTCTTTTTCTCTTTTTTCTTTTTTTTCTCTTTTTCTTTTTTCTATTCTTTTTCTCTTTTTCCTTTTTCTCTTTTTCCCTTTTTTTTGCATAACTTTCATGAATCCGAGAGACAAGGTTTGAGAAATAATACCAACCATCATCTCCTATTTTCAGGCGACTTGGTCATCTCGACGTGGTGTAATGGTAAACATATCTGGGTAGAACAGCCACGACTGAGTAGTGAGTTCGATCCTCACGGGATTCCTCATGCTTTCGGCCTTCTGGCACATCCAAACTACGCTTAGAAAATCGCCATATTTTCAGGCGACTCCCTGGTAAATGTAACTTAAATAGTACAACAATCGTCCGAAAATTTTAGCGCTTAACTAACACCATTATCAGTACACGAGTTTTTACACTGCAAAATGTTTGTTCTTAACACAGAGTACAGCTAACCTGGGCGCGGCGTCATTTAATTAGTCGAGCGACTTGACTACAAGATTGTATTGGGGTAAGTTCAAAAGACCAGGCCAGTGTTAACCATGGCCAGATGAAGACAATTACGTAATATGGTCACGTGACTCGGTAAAGTTTTCCTTTTGTCTTTATTAATAGTGTCCCTTTACAGATATACTCCATTTGAGATATTACACCCCCATATAGATAGATAGATAGATAGATAGATAGATAGATAGATAGATACCAACATGAGACCGCTGGAAAATGAACATAGCAGAATAATAACGGCCTTAAACTTGAAAATAATTTCTATCGTCTAAATGTTTATGTTATTATCAAGAGGAAAGATCAAAGTATTTTTTTATTATTTTTTTACATTTTTTAATAATTTCTAGCACCTCCAAAATTTTCGTTAAAATCTTGTATTTTGTGATCAGCAAAAAAAAAATATATATATATATGTACATACATATATATATATATATATAGATATAGATATATATATATATATATATATATATATATATATATATATATATATACATATAATTGATTCGAATTATAACATAAATATGTTATAA
>CAHIKZ030000260.1:1225000-1242500 GCA_903632075.3 Acanthosepion pharaonis | reverse complement strand
AACAAATTCACAGATTTGGACGAAGAAAATAAAAAATAAAAAAAAATAAAACAAGACCCAAAATGACGTCAACATCCGCGAGAAATTTTTCATCCCTTAATAGTCAGTTGTGTTTTAATATGTAACGTATATAAATGTAGGTAGAAAAAAATGCATATGTTGATAACATAGATAGCGAGGGTCACAAAAACACTTCCCGGGGCCCCCAATAAGGCTGCCTCCTACCCCCCGAATCTCTGATACGGGAGCTCCGAGTCAACTCCATCTCAGTTTTCATAAGGTAGTATTCATATAAAATACAAATTTCATTCTAACCTAGTCATGTACAATAATGAATCATATACAATATAGCTGAACAGTTCAACTAGAAAAATTGAAAATAAATACAATGTCATAATAGATCATTCCATCTTAAATAAGTCAACAATGTTTTGCGGCATTTTTTAACATCAATTTGAGATTTTTTTCTTGTTAAAATGTTGAATAATTTTAACACATTCAATATTATGGATGAAAAATAGTGAATTTTATACAGGTATACCTCGGGTTACGACGTTTCGAGTTAAGTCGTTCTCCTTTATACGTCGTTTGGCAAAAAAAAATACACGGAAAAATAAAAATCAAGTTTAAGTCATTTTATTTGACTTTTTGTCCGCCACAAATATTGAATCCGTAATATCACAAGAAAAGCGTTAAAGGCACATAAAATCATGTTATTGTACAATAAATAGGAATAAGAGTATATAAAATCATATGAAAATACATACATTTACAGTGAATGTTAATATAATCATCCTAAATCCTTGAGAACGAAATACGAAAACATCTGTGACTCTGTGCTGTCGTCTTATTTAACGGTCTTTAAGAGATCAACATTGGTGTTTTCCACGGTAGGTGGATTGATAGGTTAAAAATACGAGAGAGAAAGAGGGAATGCGAGAGAGTGCGAGACAAAGACAGTGTGAGAGGAAGTAAGAAAGAAAGAAAGCAAGAGAGATATAGAGGGAGAGATAGAGAGAGAGAGAAAAAAAAGTATATTAGAGTGTAAAAGGGAGTAAGAAAGTGTGAGAAAGTGAAAAAGTGAGTGAGTGAGTGAGTGAGTGAGAGAGAGAGAGAGAGAGAGAGGGAGGAAATGAGAAGGGTTTTAAAGGTGGAAATAATATTAGTGTTATTGTTAAATAATAATAATAATAATAATAATATTTAAACAAAGTGAGAAGACTTCACGGAGATTGCCTCTACTTGTCAAGGGGATCGATAGTTAAATTTTACGATAGAGTCCTCTGAAGAGTGAATGCAATCTCCGTGAATCTCAGAGTATGGACAGGTAAGTGAACATTTAATCACTGGAAGGTAAGGTGGAAATTAATAATTTCATTCAGAATACTGTACGTACATATCATAAGTACTGAAATAGGCAATGGGGAATGCTTATTTACGGTTTATAATAAACATTATACATTTACAGTGAATGTTAATATAATCATCATAAATCCTAGAGAACGAAATATGAAAACATCTGTCACTCTGTGTTGTCGTCTTATCTAGCGGTCTTTAACTCTTTCAGCCCTCCGGTCCTGAGTAATTTTAACCCTTCTGAACTCCTGGGTCAAATTTCGTAAATAATATTCCCAAACGGTAATCTATGGCAGAATAAGACTCAGCGTACTTCTTTCTCTCTCCTACTGCTGTGACAATGGACTGCTCCTAATTATAAATATGGCAAGTAGCCATATTAGAGTAGGATTTGAGTAGTATTTGATTTACACATTTCCGTTCTTTGGCTGAGTATTTAATAAAGATATTCTTCTATGTTTCCGTTACCTAGCCTTCTGTTCCTTTAATGCTCTCCCTAACTACGGCCTTCCTAATTCTCGGCTATTCTGAACAAAGACAACACTGCAACGGGATCAAACTCGCTACTGGTTAGCTTAGATTGCTGAGTTTTACGACATGTCAACCTTGTTCGGTTATTTAATGCATAATTTGGTATGGGGGCACCTAGTGAGGGTCAAATTCCTTAGTCAGTATTATTGGTCACCAAGATTAGCGTCGTTAAGCATGACTCAACACCGAGGTTTCTATTCAGCTAGACTGTCTGATTTTACACATTAACACTTTCTGAACTAGTTAATGCCGAATTTTAAGTGTACCACACAGTGAGGATCAAAGTCACAGCGCAATAATAATACTCAACAAGACTAGCCTTGTTAAACATTACCCGGCACCTATTTAGTTATGCTGAATTATTTTTATGACAAGGGATTTTACAACATGACGTGTACCACCCAGTGAGGATCAAAGTCACAGCGCAATAATAATACTCAACAAGACTAGCCTTGTTAACCATTACCCGGCACCTATTTAGTTATGCTGAATGATTTTTATGATAAGGGATTTTACAACATGACGATGAAATTTGTATAGGCCACCCAGTGAGAATCGAACTTACTAATCAGTAGTAATGGTCAACCAGATTAGCCTTGATGGCCATTATTTCCACACACTGGGGTACCTGTTTAGATTGGTTTACCTCATCTGTGTGAAACTTTTAATAATGATTTAACGTATCAACCCTAGCAAGTATGGCCGCATGACCTATTTATCTGTAAGTACCAATAGTTGCCCAGACTTCGGAAATCGACGACTTGCTGTGACAAAAATCGAAGCTAGCTAAAAGAAAATCGATAAACTTTGTCCGTATTGCATCGAAATCAAGTCACGAATCCTTTGCCAACAGTTCTCTATTGTCGGTTGTCAAATGATGTCGGTCGGGCGATTTTCCTGAAACCCAATGTTATATGACCGATTGCATTTGTAGTGATGACTTAGCTTCAAGCGTTGTCACGGAGAGATGGCTATTTTCAGTTTGATTATCAACTCACCCATTAAGGACAGAATCATAATAACTGGTCTCCTTTATATAAAGATTAAATACGAGGATGCACATACAGACGAAAAGAAAAAGGATTGAAATATTAATTTAGTAATTTCGCAGTCATATATTTAGCGTGAGTAATCTAGGATTTTTATTTATAGAATTTACTGTATTGTCGCGTTGGTCATATATTTGGCGTGAGTAATCTGAGATTTTCATTTAAAGTATTAACTCTATTATCATATTGGTCATATATTTGGCGTGAAGAATCTGGGATTTTTATTCATAGAATTAACTCTATTGTCGTATTGGTCATATATTTGGTGTGAGTAATCTGAGATTATTATTTAAAGTATTAACTCTATTGTCGCATTGGCCATATATTTTGTGTGTGTAATCTAGGATTTTTATTTATAGAATTTACTCTATTGTCGCATTGGTCATATAATTGGCGTGAGCAATCTGGGATTTTCATTTTATAGAATTTACACTATTGTCGCATTGGTCATATATTTGGCGTAAGTAATCTGAGAATTTTATTTATAGAATTTACTCTATTGTTGCATTGGTCATATATTTGTCCTGGGTAATCTGGGATTTTTATTTAAAGTATTAACTCTATAGGCGCGTTGGTCATATATTTGGTGTGGGTAATCTGAGATTTTAATTTATAGAATTTACTCTATTGTCACATTGGTCATATACTTGGCGTGAAGAATCTAGGATTTTAATTTATAGAATTTACTCTATTGTCGCGTAAGTAAGAATAAAATTCTGTTTTTTAAATCCTTGAAATTAACCAAATTCAAAGAAAACTAATCAGAAACGAAAGAAATATAAAACAATATATAAGCAGTTTGGTCTTCCCTATCTACTAATGAAAAGTTTCTTAGTTATGAAACATATTCTTTTATTCATGTCTGGCAATGCTTCATGTTAACATAACAATGGAATATATAATTAAGTAGGGCTTAGGCTGCGTGACCGGTAAATATGTAAAACTCTAATGGGGTCAAAATAAAGTTATGGAAGTTAAGACTGGGCCTTGCCAAGCCTGAAAATGGATGGAACATCTTTTTACTGTTTCTTCTGCCTGCATTGGCAAGGTAGTTGTGGGAGAGTGGTATTTTACAAGGTTCTCACTCCTGTAGAACTACATCTTTTTTGTGTCAAGTCTCCACTTCATCTATGAGGAAATTGCCCAGCATTCAGTACCATGTATGATGACTGATATTAATATCACAAGATGGAAGACGGTCAAAATAAAGTACAGAAATTTATCTGGAATATTTGGGTTGTTTTATAATAGATGACAGAAAATGTGACACTGAAATCCGAAGACGCGGTGAAATACGAAGCCAAACAAAGTATTAAGAAACAGAAAAATGCCATTAGAAACAAAGAAAAGTGTGCTGAACTTCAATATATATCGGTCCTCTTATATGGCATTGGGTGCTGGACAATCTCTTGAAAATTCTCTTCATACAACGTGAAAGCACGTGCGATACTCTGTCCTAATCAGCTGCCAACCAGGGGAAGAAACACAGTTTCGGTGGCTAAGGTGGTACTGCCACTCCTGGTGCTACCAGCGGCTTTTGCCGCCGGACAGGGTATTGTTTTTGTATATGTGTCAGTCACTTGCGATTTCTTTTTACAACTGCCACTGAAATTTTCAACGTTGTGTTAAAATACACAACGTGCACGTACCGACAGTTAGACAGTTAATGACGTAGAATTGAAGGGGCGCGGATAGGGGAATCTGTGGCCGGGGGAGATGCTCTTTTAGTATCTGTCTCGTTCCGAGTCCTCGCGCTGTCCGCCTTTTCCCCGCTGCCTAGGCAGAATCGTTTGATTTTTCCGTAGCGTGGTACTTAACTTGCTATGTCTAGCTAAGGCAAGCTATGACTAGCTAAGACCAGAAATGAACAGTGGCGCGAGTGGAGACACTCGGGTTCCCCCACATTACAATAAGCAGATCTTGTGTCACATCCAGACTCACTGGGGAGTCAAAGGTAAATATTAGAATGAAAGGTAAACAGATGAGTTTCACGTCGGAAGTAGCATTGTGTTGCGCGCATGGTTTTATTTAACTTCATTTATTTGGGATCTTGACCAGCTATTGTCTGCAGACGATGTGAAGCACGCTTCAGGCTCCGGTTAGTGATTCCCATCTTCAAAAGTAGGGAAACAATTGACACAGATGAAAAGAAAAGGAAATATTTTCTGCTTATTGTCTCTCCCAGTCCCTGTCATCCATTTACACAAACTCGTTATATCGCTTACTCACTTTTAACCCTTTGCTCCTCTTACCTTTAATGTCCTGTGAGTGTCAAATTCTCCAAGTCCTCATTCTTCATTCTTCGTGTTCCAGAAACCGTCTATTTCTGTTTCTAAGTGCAGATGTCCATTTTGTTTATATTTTCTTTAAAACTCCCTCATTGCCCACATACTCCGTCAATGGTATTCTTAGCATCCTTCTATTGAGTCACATCCGGCCTCAAGTCTCCTCTTCATCTGCAAGAAAATTCCCCCCGCCCTATTCACTGCCAGAGGGCCGATATTACATAACGGTTCAGCACTCTTTTCTTTGTTTTTAACGGCATTTTTCCTGTTTCTTAATACTTTACTTAGCTTTTGGAAGGCATGTTTCGCTATTCCAACGCACTTCCGGAGTTATGCATCATATCAGCCGTCTGTTAGCTTCTTTGTGTCGTGCCAGAATATTTTTCTTGTCTAAGTCCATCCTACACATCTACAAATCTACCATTCGTCTATGCATTAAATATTGTTACCATATATGGTCTAGTACCGCTGCTGTTCATCTCGAGAGGTCCTCGACAAAATCCAAAGAAGGATCTGCAATATAATCGGTCCTGACTTGGCATCTCCACTCCAGTCACTTTCTTACAGCCGTGAGGTGGCTTCCCTTTGTTTTTTCTACAAATATTTTCATGGCAACTCTTCTGGTGAGCTTCTTTCCCTCAGTGACCCGATTACATGAATTTAAGCGTGCTACTAGTTTGGCATCTAGGTCTCACACTTTTAGCATTAAAACAGTTAAATGTAACCGCCACTTCTACTCCAACAGCTTCTTCTCTTGCCCTTCCCGACAGTGGAACTTCTTTCGTTTTTTTTTGCTTCCCTGATAACTACAATCTTCAGAAATATAAATGCAACGTCAATCGTCATCTCTGATGCCTTGACCCCCGTTCTTCCTTTTATCCTTTCTTCAATCTTTCCCCCTGTCCTTTTCTCTTACTTTCACTTTCACTTTCTGTAGCCCCTTGCGTGCTACTGGCACTCCCGCCTTGCTCGGGGTGAAATGCTTAAAAAAAGTTCAAATAAGTCTTTATGTCCTATGTTTATAGGCAGCAGAAATGCGACGAAATACGAGCTATTGCGGTAAAATTGCTTTGGAAAGCATTTCTTCACACTCTGCCAAAGCAACTTTTAACAAGTGAACAGAACAAAAATATTTCTGGAATCAATGAATTAAACTTTCTTTGTTTTATTATTATTATTATTATTATTATTATTATTATTATTATTATTATTATTATTAGAACCAGGTTACAGAAATTGGACCTGCAACAATTTTATGGGACTTCACAGTGCACACAGACAGGACAATGAAAGCTAATCGCTCTGACATCGTGATTAGAGACCGCAAAGACAAAATGTGCCTCCATATTGATACGGCAGTCCCTGCAGACTGCAATGTATCTTTGAAGATTTTCAAAAAGCTATCAAGGCCCTGAAAATCGAAATCTAAAAAATGTGGCCCATGGTGACATCAACAATCCCTGTTGTAATTAGAGCCCTCGGATTGATTGGAAAAGATTCCAATAGACTCATTGAAGGAATCCCTGGTAGCCCATGCCTTAAAGAAATACAATAAATTCTACTCACAGGTACAGCCCACACCTTACGTAGGGCATTGTCTATGTAAAATGTTCCTTGTTATTGACATGGCAGTTTCTGCAGGATGCAATGTATCTTTGAAGATCTTCAAAAAAAAAACTATCAAAATACAAGGACTTTAAAAGCTGAATCTCCAAAATGTAACACATGAGGATATTAACAATTCCAGTTGTAGTTGGAGCACTCGGATTGATTGGAAATGATTCCAGTAGACTCATTGAAGGAATCCCTGAGAGCTCATATCTTAAAGAAATACAAAATAATTGTACTCCCAAGTACAGCCCACACCTTACGAAAGGCTTTTAAAATATGTGCGATTTTTTTTTTATAACTGTTCAGTGTAAAATGTCATGATACCATTTCTGATCTTAGGTCTCTGGTCGGGACCCGGAAAGAAATGAGTATAAACCAGAAAGCAAAGAAAAGAAAATAATAATAATTTTGGTCGGACCTCCCAAGATCTAAGAACTGGAATTTTAACGGTTTTTTTTTTAATTTTTTATTAAATAACTCAGTTATGTGCCATGCGGGATACACGTTTAGGCGATCATGTATCTTTCGATACATAACTGGCGAGGCATATTTTTTTCTCGCAATAGGGAAATGTTTTCTTTCTGCGCTATGTGTTGGAATGTGTCACGAAAAAATAAATGATTTCGTCTTTTTTCTCTCCTGCTGTCGTAGCGACGGACACAGTCTCCACTTCTGAGACTGAAAAACTGACCTCCTTCTCATTCCAGCCCTTTACATAGAGCTTGGTAACTCACCTATGCAAAACACCAACAAGCCAGCTACCAATCACAGTTCCCGCGCCTGCCCACTTCCACTCACTTTGGGAGTGTCAAGTTGACCGACCAACTCATTACACGCTAGACCAGTTGCCATCCAAGGCTATAGAACCCGGTCTTTCCTGCTATTTACCCACAGCTGGGGAGGTGAAGAAGAGGATTCATTAGCACCTATTTAATGTAATGGATTCCATAGGAATTCGAACTCAGCTCTCTGAGTCCTCAATCCGAACCGCTATCCATTACTCCACTGTACCGCTTCTAGTACTTTTTTCTGTTGTTTTTGTTTATTTTATTTTATTTTTTATTTATTTATTTCTATTTTATTTTATTTTATTTATTCATTTTTTTCATTTTTCTTTTCTTTTTTTTTTTTTTTTTTTTTGCTAACACCGATTCAACAACATATTTGCTCAACGGCGGATCCTTAGGAATTGCTGTATGATGGAAAGAAAACCCTTTTATTGCTGGAGAGTTCCAAAATTCTTATTCGGTGATGTATATAGGAAATTAACGCCATTTCTCCTTTCACACAAACAACAACAACAACCGCAAAATATTATTCTTTTTTTTTTTTTTTTACGTCACCTTGGCCTGATTCTCTTGTAGTTGATAAAATCGATATTGAATCAAATCTGATCCGATCAATACACTTTATTCATAGCGCCGTTCTAGATGGTGTATAAAAATACATTAACAGCGCTAGAAATTCCCTCCTCAGCACACAATTTTTTTAGAAAACGATTCAAATCGTTATTATTATTATTATTAGTAGTAGTAGTAGTAGTAGTAGTTGTATTATTATTATGTGAACGGAATATTTATTTTATTTATTTATTTTGTATTGAGTTAATGTGATGGAAATGTTATGCATTTTCTGTTGCGAATAATTGCATATGGCGTTCAAGGAGAAAATGATTTTATCTTATCTTTTATTATTTCACTTGATAAATCGTACACTTCCAATATGCATTTAGGAAAAAAAAACACATGTCTGTGTCTGCGACCAAGAAATTTTGAAAGCTTAAGGCTTTGTTAAAGAAACAGAAAAAAATTACAAACAGTGCGCGTCATAATAATAATTTTGAATAGGCAAAATAATGACATATCTTCTTTTTTTTTTACGGTTATGACTGGAATTTATCGCGTTTACAACCACCCATGTAGCTCAACGGTTATTCACGTCTAAATACTAACCCAGTCTGTTGCGTTGACTTTCAAACAAATGCCCTTGGAAAAGAAATTAACCCATTTCTTCCGTTTCATATTTTGTTCCTTATTTTCACCAGCGACCTTCCTGGCGTCATCAGTTCTCGACTCGGTATTGATGCAACTATTGATAATTTATTGCGTTTACAACCACCCATGTAGCCCAACGGCTATCCACGTGTAAATATTGACATGGCCCACAGCGTTGACTTTCACAGAAATATTCTTGGAAAACAGATTAAGCTGTTTCTCCCTTTCTTTTTTTTTTCTCCCTTATTTTCATCAACGTCTTTCCTTGGTAGGTAAATATTGATTGTTTATATTTAAGTCTAAGAGCATTTAATTAATTCGGGGATGGAGAGGGAAATATTATTTGTTTATATTTGAGTGTATAAACATTTAATTGATTTGAAGATAGGTAGGTAAAAATAATTCGTTTACATTAGAATGTATAAACATTTAATTGATTCGGGGATAGATAGGTAAATGTTATTCGTCTACATTTGAGTGTATAAACATTTAATTGATTCGGGGATAAGTAGATAAATATTGATTGCTTGTATTTTAGTGTATAAACATTTAATTGATTCGGGGATAGGTAGGTAAATGTTATTTGTCTACATTTGAGTGTATAAACATTTAATTGATTCGGTTATAGGTAGGTAAAAATTATTTGTTTACATTTGAGTGTATAAACATTTAATTGATTGGGGGATAAGTATGATTGTAAATAGTGATTGTTTATATTTGAGTCTAAGAGCATTTACTTAATTTCGTTATATGTAGGTAAATATTGGTTTTTACATTTGGGTGTATAAACATTTAATTTATTCGTTGAGAGATATATCATTATTGGTTTATATTTGAGTCTATAAACATTTACCTGATTCGGGAATAGATATATAAATATTGATTGTTTATATTTGTGTCTATAAATATAGGCGGTCTCTTTTCTTTGGTTGACAGTGGATCTTATATCTCTGCAGGCGATACTGCAGGTGCATTCTAAGTCCTACTGACAGGACACAAATCAGGGGATGTTAAGTTAAAACCGACATCAAACAGTCGAATTTAATAAGAATTATCTAATATTTGATATAATCTTCAAGGGACCGAGACATGAAAGAAATCAATCTTAGGTGATTGAAAATATTTCCAGAAGATTACCAAATGCAACAGGTCGGCAAGCTAGCGATCATAACAAACAAGATCAGGATAATCGTCTAAGTAAATCTGTGTAAAATAATAACACTTGAACATGCATCTGACGTTTCATTTTTTTTTTTTTTGTCTTTTTCTAAATCGTAAAAATAAGCTGTAGATGCCTACTCATAGGCTTCTATAAGATTAATTCACTTTTGCATTATTTGGCTCAAAGTTAAGTTCATTTGCTTTATAAAGTGCCTGGAATTTGTATACAGTCAACCATTAAAGTATTCGTCAAGTCTGCTATTTTGTTAGCATGATCAGACGGGGAAAGCCTTGGTTTTAATCAATTCACCCCAAACAAGACGATAAGGCCACTGAGAGTGAAAGATAACGAGAAGGCGTTGGTGAGGAGAAAGGACAATAAAAGAAAAAGGGTCAGAAAGACAACATTGAGATTGACATTGCATTAAAACTTTTTCAAACATCATATTTGACTGAAAAGTGAGAAGAAAAAAAAAAAGAAATCAGTAGGATAGAACATACGTTTACGTACAGCGATTTCAACGGAAAAGCGATGAGACCTAATTGCCAATCTAGTAGTATGTTGAAGTCATGAAGCCTACGTATAACGAGGAAAATCTCACTAGACCAAATGCTAAGAAAATATTTGTAGAAAAGACAGAAAGAAGCCACGACACGGCGGTCGGAATGTGACTGAAGTCGAGATGCCAGGTTTGGACTGATAACATAACAGACCCTTCTTTGGATTTTGTCGATAATCTCGAGATATATAGCCGGATCATCAGACAGCACTGAAGAAGCGGAGATTTATAAACGTGCAAGATGGATGCTGGCGAGGAAAATTGTCTGGCATGACACAATGACCCAACTTTTTTATCAGCAAACCTATATAATAATCCCACTTTTTTTAATTATTTCACCACCACCACCACCACCTCCGGACAAGCAAGAAGGTGATAATGCCACTAAGATGCAAAGGGTTATAGAGAATGAAAAAAAAATGTGAGGACATTAGTGAATAGAAAAGGCCATAAAAGAACAGCAATTAAAAACACAAAAGATGGCGATTGACATTACACTTTTTATAGAAATATTTCTATGGCAATTGTTCTTATGAGCCCTTTTACAATTTTTGAAGAATGTAAGTGGCTGGGAAGCAAGAAATCTGCAGAGTTCCACAGGCGAGAAGTGCAAGAAAATAAGCTATCAGAATAGAACCTACGGTTATATCTAACTATTTCAACAGTAAAATGTTATGAAATATTTATAGAAAAGACAGAGGGAAGCCTTGTCACGGTGATGGGAAATTGACTGAAGTCGAGATGCCAGGTCAGGACCGATAACATCACAGAACTTTCTTTGGATTTTGTCAAGAATCTAGAGTTATCTAGCTAGCCCACTAGACCAGATCTGGCAGCAATAGCCAATGAATGCTAGATTTATAAATGTCCAATGTGCATTCTTGGCAAGTAAAATTGTCTGGCTTGCACAGTGAACCAACTTTTCTAGCAAGCAAACCTAACAGTTGATTCAATGTAATAATCCCAATTCTTGTCAGTGAAAAATGTAAGACCGGGAAGGCGCAATCCGTTGTTCACCTGAGGGTAAGCATCACCCATGGAAGGTGAAAAGGATTCTTTGAGATGATTAAAAGTGAAGTTCTGGTTTTTGCAGGCAGAAAAATTTATCTGTGGTGATTTAAAGCCAGAGGAAAAGGGGATAAGAATATTGAGGAGGGCCCGGCTGTCTAGAAAATTTACTTTCGAAATTGTAACATATATCCTGGATCAAAAACTGACCTTTGGCACCGACAGTAATTATACCGCTGTTAATCTTAACTTATTACGGTACAAGGTCAACTGAAACAAACTGCGTTGGATCAATTTCCCAAGTGCATTTAAGTTTTTTGAAGATCGTAGGTGACAGGGAAGCAAGAAACAGGATGAGAATAAAAAGATGAGACCTACTTTCCAATCGGGTACTATGCTTAAATTTATGCAGTCGAGATACCAAGGAGGAAAGTGCATTAAAACAATTGCCATGAAAATATTTACTGAAAAGACAGAGGGAAGCCGTGTCACGTCGGTGGGAAAATACCTGAAGTTTAGATGCCAGGTCAGGACCGATAACATCACAGATGTTTCTTTGGATTTTGTCAAGAATCTAAGGTTATACAGCTAGACCACATATGGCAGCAATAGCCAATGAATCGTAGATTTATAAATGTCCAATATTCTGGCAAGAATGTGAACCAACTTTCCTAGCAGTAAATCTATTAAGTGATTCAATATAAACACTCCACTTCATGTCAGTTGAAAAGGTGAGGCCAAGAAAGAGTTTCTCTCCTGGAGGTTAGCATCAACCATGATAATGGCAGACAGAAAAGGTTCGAAAATGCAAAATGTTCACTTATGAGCCCATAATATATATATATATATATATATATATATATATATATATATATATATAATATGATCGAAATAAAAATATAAAATTTAATATTACAAGACATATTAAAACAATATTAAATAATAAAAAAAAATTCTCAACAACAGAAATGTCCAATAAGAACATTTTTTCAATATTGTACATTTCTCTGTCCAATAAGGAAGTTTTTTTTGAGCGGGAGCGAAACCGGTTGCTTCCCCTTTGTTGTTGTTGAGTTTTTTGTTTTTTTTTTTTTAATATTGTTTTAATATGTCTTGTAATATTAAATTTTATACTTTTATTTCGATCATTAAATTTTGTACCTACAAAAATATCTTTAAATATATATATATATATGTGTGTGTGTGTGTGTGTGTGTGTGTGTGTGTGTGTGTGTCATTCATACAAAAAGTAAATTAGTTAAGTTAATGAGATAAAATAGCGAAATCACTTCACTAACTAAATTTTAAAGATGCATTAACCCACTAACCCCTCGATGAATGTTATGATCCTTGATTTTTAAAATTATAAACTGTATTAAGTCTTCCTTAAATATGCAAGTACTTTCGACAGGTTCTCTGGTCATCATCAGACATGAAAACTATTTTCTTTTTGGTAATCCGTGACGAAAAAATATAATGCAAATCGAGATATGTCTTTTAGAAATTTACTTTTTTACTAATTACTTTTTGTATGAATGATTCATTGTAATATAAATTAAACTGCACCATATATATATATATATATATATATATATATATGTATGTATATATATAATTTGTGTATTTAGGCAGCAAATTCGATTTTAGGCATGTCTGTCTGAATAAATTACAGATATTATGTCTGCAAATTTTTAACAAAATCCGTTCATACTCACGAATAATCTTCCATGTATTGATGTTAAAAAAGATAGAAATGTGCTATAGCTGTTTAAATTTCTTTTATTTTCATTTACCAAGTACTTTCGATCTTTTTCCAAGATCATCTTCAGGGGTGCAAGTAATACAAAACTATATGCTGTTCATTAGTATAAGTATTTATACAAAGTGGTGCGTTAGTATCCATTACGGTAATTTTTTTTTTCATTATGCTTTTAAATGCAAAACATTAAAAACAATGTGCTGAGAGTTCATTAGAACGTGGAAACATTAGCAGACATAATGTCTGTAATTTATCATATATATATATATATACATATATATATATATATATATATATATATCAAACACTTGTAATAATCTTTATTTCACAAAAGCTATAAGAATAGCCTTCAATCTTTCAGACCTGCAAACCAAATATAAACGGGAAAAATTACCCCAGGTTAAATAAAAAATATTAAAAAATATTCAGAACTCAGCGAAAGATTTAGAATTAAGGAAAAAATTACTCTAGTTTAAATTCAAGATATACAGATATCGTATTGAGGGAAAGGGAGCGAGAGAAAAAGAGAAGGAAAGATACAAAATTATGAACATATATAATGGTGGCGAAGAGAGGAGGAAGAGAAAGAAGGCCCAAAGATTTATTCTCAGTAGACATTAAAGTCTTAGTTGACCTATTTAATATGACATGTGCTACAATGTTGTATTTTGATTTAGAGGTTGAATGAAAATCTTGTTAAGTCAATGGGAAATAAGAAATACTGTCTGTGTCACTTATTGGCTAAGAATATCAAGTATACATATTCCATTTAACAAACTTCTAGAAATTTATCTTAAACATAGTGTTTGGTTAAGGATATTTTAATACATATTCAGAACTCAACGAAAGATTTTAAATTTACCGTACGATAGTAAAAGTTCTTAATATAATTCCCCAATTATTCTCAGTCTCCCACATAGTGCCCTCCTTGGATCGTTATCCACTTGGAAATTCACTACAGATTACCATTTTAATTTATTATTAATATATATATAACTATATCTATCTATCTATCTATCTATCTATATATATATATATATATATATATATATATATATATATTAACTGATTTAAAATATGATTTTTTTTTCGCTACACAGTAATAACCATGTTTCAAAAATGGAAGCTAAAAGCTTCGAATTTAATTTTGTAATTAAGTTAAAAACATTATTTCCACTTCATCCTCAAACGAATTAATGCTCTGTAAATTTACATTGAGCACTATTTTGTAAAAATAATAATATCAATAAGAATACCGGATTATATATCTTACTGTTTTCTTTCTTTCTATATATATATATATATATATATATATATATATATATATATATATATAAATATGCATGTACACTTTAAAAGCTTACAGCTACTACACTTTGATCCTGTATTTACTTGCTTCTTCGTAGTGGAATATGAGTCATTTTCAATGTGAAGTGCTAATACGTGAACAGAGACGTGAAGAATGGATTGTATTTACTTGCTTTAAATTTAAATTTTGGAACATTGTAGGTGACAGAAAAGCAAGAAAGCGGGTCAGAATTCCGCAGACGAGAAAAAAAAAACTATTAGAATAGAACTTAGGGTTACATCAGGCAGGAAACCAATCTAATAGTACAATGAAATTCATGCAGTCGAGGTACCAAGTGGAAGTGCTCATAAGAACAATTGCCATGGAAATATTTGTATTGTATAAGTGCGGAAAAATCTCGACCTCAGTCACACCCCGTCCCCAATGTATTGTGGCCTCCCTCTGTCTATTATACAAATCATCATCAGCATCAATACTGAATTATACTAGATCTGCTCTAGCCAGATCTAGTCTAATTCAGTATTGATGCTGATGACACATTTATTGTTTTGTAATTGATGCTGATGATGATTCTCACACTAGACCTGATCTGGCAGCAATAGCTAGATTTATAAATGCCCAATACGCATTCTTAGCAAGAACAATTGTCTGGCTCACACATTGAAGCAACATTTCTAACAGCAAGCCTAACAATTGATTCAATATAATCATTCTACTTCTTGTCAGTGGAAAACGTAAGAAAAAGAAGGTTCATTGCGTTGTTCTCTTGGATGTTAGCATCAGCCATACTGATGGAAAGCAGGGGATAAGAATTCCACAGACGAGAAAAAAGAACTTAAATTTGTTTAAATTTATGCCGTCAAAATGCCAAGGAGGAAAGTACATTAAAACAATTGTCATGAAAATATTTCTAGAAAAGATGGAGGGAAGCCATGTCATGTTGATTGGAAAATGACTGAAGCCAAGATGCCAGGTCAGGACTGATGACATCACAGACCCTTCTTTGGATTTTGTTAAGAATCTAGAGTTATATAGCCAGAGCACTAGACCAGATATGGCAGCAATAGCCAATGAATGCTAGATTTATAAATGTCCAATATGCATTCTGGCAAGAAGAATTATCTAGTGCGACACAGTTACCCAACTTTTCTAGCAGAAAGCCTAACAATTGATTTTAATATAATCATTCCACTTCATGTCAGTGGAAAACATAAGACCAAGAAGGCGCAATGCGTTGGTCTCCTGAAGGTTAGCATCAACCATATTGATGGAAGGTAAAAAGGATTCTTTGAGATGATTAAAAGTGAAGTTCTGTTTTTGTAGGTAAAAAAAAAGTTATCTGTGATGATTTAAAGACAGAGGAAAAAAGGATAAGAAGATTGGGGAGGGCCTGCCTCTCTAAAATAATTTACTTTCGAAATTCTAGCATATACCTTGGATTTGGCACCGACAGTAAATAAACTACTGTTAAGATATTTATCAATCTTAACTTATTACAGTACAAGGTCAACTGAAACAGACTGTGTTGGATCAATTTCTCAAGTGCATTTAAATTTTTTGAACATCGTAGGTGACAGGAAAACAAGAAACAGTATAAGAATTCCACAGACAAGAAAAAAGAATCTTTTAGAATAGAACTTGGGATTACATCTAGAAGGAAACCGATGAGATCTAGTTTCCAATCTCCTAGTACGATTAAATTCATGCAGTCGACCAACCAAGGGGGGATTATTAGAACAATTGCCATGGAAATATTTCTATAAAAGACAGAGGGAGGCCACATTGGGGACAGGGTGTGACTGAGATGCCAGGTCAGGATTGATAACATTACAGACACTTCTTTGGATTTTGTCAAGAACCTCGAGATGTATAGTCGAAGCACTAGACTATATATTGCAGCAATATTCAATGCATGATAGAATTCTAGATTTATAAATGGCCAAGATGCATTCTGGCAAGAAATATTGTCTGGCACAACAGAGTGAACCAATTTTTTCTAGCAGAAAACCTAACAATTGATTCATTATCGCCACTTCACCTCATGTCGATGGAAAAACGTGAGACCAAGAAGGTACAATGAGTTGCTCTTCTGGAGGTTAGCATCAGCCATACTGATGGAAAGCAAAAATGATCCTCTATAACATAGTAGTTTCGTTTTGGATGCATTAAAACTTGCAAGCCATTTCTTGCCCCAGTTAACAACTGATTGGAGGTCATTTTCAAGAGCAGCCTCCAACTTTATTTTATCAGAGCTATCGGACTTACTAGTTTCACAACCAGCATAAATATCGTAATTACCCATGTATATGTATACGAATTTTTACTAAAAAACAATAAGCAAAATTAGAGGTGCATATTATGCACAGCTGTAAAAATATTTTTTAAAAATTGCTGTTTCATAGGTTGATTTCAGTTGCAAAATGATTATTCACCGTTAACATACGACAATTTAACACTAACATTTGGCGATTGTGACCCCATAAGGATCTCAAATACAATCACATGTACCTAACAATACTTACAAATGTAAAATAAAATGAGAATTATCATAAAACTAAATTAGAATAATATTATTCTGTGTTTAAAACCATTTTTTGTGAAAAAATGCGGTGAACTATGGGCGCCGCCATGTTGCTTCTGCATGATACGCTCTGATTAGAGTAGAATATAGGTATTTCCGCTTCCTTTTAGAATCGTAATGATCGGAAATTTGATAAATATCTTCAATTACAGCTTGAATAAGAGTAGGAAACGCTGGCCGTAATGAAATTGGAGAGGTACAATTTATAGGGTTTTATTACCAACAAGAGGTGCGTATTATGCATGAAGAGAAGCATTTTCCCACACTTTCAGCACAATTTTAGGGGTGCGTATTAT
>CAHIKZ030000260.1:1217500-1220000 GCA_903632075.3 Acanthosepion pharaonis | reverse complement strand
TTTTTAAGTTACGCAATAGTATGATAACGGATCGCTTGAAATAATTACGTACTTCTCGCCGAAGGTCGGTGTTCGAACACGATAAAATTTTGGATATCGAAAGGCTTCTAATCAGAGGGAAGTTACAGTTCATTTCTGCTCAAGGCGTATCCAAACGTAAACAAATGACGTCACACACTACGAAATAGACAATGTCCGACAATTATTTTAAGATATTTTCCGTTTAAACGTTATTTTTATAGATACAAACCATCTTATTGTTATAGAGGAAAATCATAGAAAAATTGTAGTTTAAAAGCAGTAAAATCGACCTTGCCCTCCAAGACATTCCTCTGTAGCTAAATTGGTATCCGTGTAGGATACAGGTTCGATTCCTCTCAGAGGACACATATTTTCTATGAAAATTTCTCGGACGTTCAGGCCGTTAAATGTTGTTAATACTGATTATTATAAACAGAGCATTTACTTAAATATTTGTATGTATACAATAACGTATAAACAGAAAATATCTTAAAATAATTGTCGGACTTTGTCGATTTTGTAGTGTGTGACGTCATTTATATATTATTTTATTATAAGATATTACAACAAAAACATGTTGAATTCACTACAAAATAGCTTTCGTGTTTCGGCATTACGTTGTCCCTCTTCAGGCAAGATGGTAAGTGAAGAGACCCAACGTAGTGCCGAAACACGAAAGCTTTTGTGTAGCGAATTCAACATGTTTTTGTTATATCTGATAACAAAATAATAATATATTGCTCTACTTTGCATTGAGCACGTTTTTAAAAAAGTAAATGCTACGAACAGCGGAATTATACTCCATTAGTTTTTTCTCTCATTTGGATATATATATATGTATATATATATATATATAGTAGGGATATATATATATGTATATATATATATATATAGTAGCTACTCTGTGCCTTTTCTACAAATATTTTCATGGTAATTGCTCTGATGAACGTTTTTCTATGATTACTAGACTTTAGGAATTTAAGCACACTAATAATTTCGCGGCAAAGATTAAAAGTTATGTGTTTAGTGTTTTTCTTTTTTTATTAACTAAACTCTTAGGATATCTTTGATGCACAATGTGGCGATTATGTCTCTCCAAATATTCCTGGTTTGTTATCCTCTAAATACCTTCTGACTCATTAACATAAGTATTTGACTTTCTTTACCTTTTTTTTTTTTTGTTATATTCATGTTTCCTGGGTATGACGATAAACTACATCCGCGTCCTGGGTAAGACGATAAACTACATCCGCGCCCTGGGTAAGACGATAAACTATACCCGCGTCCTGGGTAAGACGATAAGCTACATCCGCATCCTGGGTATGACGATAAACTACATCCGCGTCCTGGGTAAGACGATAAACTATACCCGCGTCCTGGGTAAGACGATAAGCTACATCCACATCCTGGGTATGAGGTTAAACTACATCCGCGTCCTGGGTAAGACGATAAACTACACCCACGTCCTGGTTAAGACGATAAACTACGTCCGCGTCCTGGGTAAGACGATAAATTACATCCGCATCCTGGATAAGACGATAAACTACACCCGTGTCCTGGGTAAGAAGATAAACGACATCCGCGTCCTCAGAAGGTTTTGAGGAGCGTGGAACCACCTCAATTGTTGGTCTTCCCAGGTTAACCCTTACCCGAGGTGTTAGCATCTGTTAGCTATGGGCAAATAGTTAACCCCCAAACCGGGGTCAAAACACTATGAAAGTGTAAAAATAGGTTTTTATACCAGCAATATGTTTTTGTAAAAAATTATTACTAGCAATGAATTTTCGAAGGAAAAAATTATTACCAGCAATACATTTCTGAAAAAAAATATTACCAGAAATACATTTTTTTTAAAAATTATTACCAACAATACATTATTACCAGCAATACATATTTTTTAAAAATTATTACCAACAATACATTATTACCAGCAATACATTTTTTTTAAATTATTACCAGCAATACATTATTACCAGCAATACATTTTTTTTTTTATTATTACCAGCAATACAGTATTACCAGCAATACATTTTTATAAAAAATTATTATCAACAATGAATTTTTGAAGAAAAAAATATTACCAGCAATAAAAATCTTGTCGGCATTAAATAACCCATTGAGGTTGATATACCGTAAAACAAAACAAACCAACCGATCTATTCATACAAGCTTGTTCGATAGAATACACCCCGTTTCTCACGACATCTCAGCATGAACAGCGATGTTTAAATACCCTGCGATCATTTTCCACATTATCTGTCTCAGAAATTCCGGTCTCCTATATGGCAATGAATGGTGGACAATCTCATCGCAGATGAAGAAGAGATTTGAGGCAACAGAAATGTGGATCTACCGAAGGATGCTATGAATGTCATGAACTGAACGTGTGATCAATGGGGAATTTTTGAGAAAATGGATAGAAAAAGGACGTTTATACTTAACATCAGAAAGAGACAGTTGATATTTCTAGGGCGCACAA
>CAHIKZ030000260.1:1195000-1212500 GCA_903632075.3 Acanthosepion pharaonis | reverse complement strand
ATATATTTATCAGGCCGAGAATTATTCTCGGATTCTCCTGAGTCGTTCCTTCTAGTCCTCTCTATGAAATATCGCTGCCGGCAGGTCCTCCAGATGGCGTCCAGAGTCATCTACAAGTTGGTCAATGTAGGTGTAATGAGGTCTTTCAACCGATCTTGGGGTTCCATGCAGAGGGGTAGTACATTTCCGAGATGGCCCTCCGTGGCGTCCTCGACTGGTCCCCATTCACCCAGCACTATGCGATGCGTCTCAAAGCATTTCTGTGCAGCTACAGCCTGCAGTTAGCCTCTCTATAGTGAAAGACCGTCCTTGCGTGACGAAGAGTCACATCCTTCATGAGGTAACCCTGTTAATATGCATGGACATACACAGAACGCGGCGGATCTAGAGGACTCTAACATCGATAAAAAAAAATCCCTCTATTCTTTACGGGGTGTTGTAGTTCCTGGGGCGGTCATCGATAAACGGATGTTCTGGCAGAGAAAACCTAGTAGCTTCGTGTAAAATCATCCTGCACAACAACCCGGAAGGTGCATTGGTCTATTTGGTGGAGAATCTTAATACATCTATAATAGCGGCGCACATAGATGTCATTAGCCATCGAAAGATTCAAATGTTGAAATATATATATATATATATATATATATATATATATATATATATATATATATATTAAAATTAACTGATTTAAAATATGGTTTCTTCGCTACACAGTAATTACCATGTTTCCAAAACAGGAATGACCATGTTTCAAAAACCGTAGCTAAAAACTTCAAATTCAAATATATAATTACATTAAAAGCATTAGTTCTTTTTCAACTTCAAGCGAATTTTGGATTTTTTTTTATGCTTTGTAAATTTACATTGAAAACTGTTTTGTAAAAAAGTCAATTACAGTGGAACTTTAGATGATGAAATCATGCATCGGATTGCTAATGCTACTAGTGCTTTCGGCAAACTTCGCCATTGCTTGTGGC
The DNA here is from genome assembly GCA_903632075.3 of Acanthosepion pharaonis. Lineage (NCBI taxonomy): Eukaryota > Metazoa > Mollusca > Cephalopoda > Sepiida > Sepiidae > Acanthosepion > Acanthosepion pharaonis. The sequence continues at coordinate 1,211,523 of CAHIKZ030000260.1, read as the reverse complement.
ATGAGCGGGGGTATTCGTTAAGTTAAACTTCAAGATATGACATCTAACGTAGACCTGTTTAACAGGTAAAATAATGGAGGAATCGAGACTTTATCATACAGTCTCAGTTACGGTGGACTGTTCATGTCTTGATGACAGGATACCCAAGATCCTAATGTACAACCAGTTAGATCAGGGCTACATGAATGTAGGACGCCCATGGCTAAGATACAAAGACAAGCAGAAAAGCAAATTGTCAGCAGTCAATATACCACATGACGCCCTTGAGCGCTTACCTTTGGAGCGGGTAGAATGGCGATCAACGTGTTTTAGTTGACTCAACAATTTTCAATCTGCTTGTCAGAATCATCTTCAAGAAGGTCAGCCAATCTAAGAGTGATCTCATCTCACAATCCTCACACTTGCTCCATATATGTGGCCTCCTTTGTAAATCACTAGCGGGTCTTAAATGCCACTTAAAAAATTTCAATAACTGAATCAATTGGTTAAGTTGCCAGAGCTTCATACGTCGAAACCGACGGGAGAGTCCATTATTACTATATATATATATTACAGAGTAAAAAATATCCAAATATGCGAGCATAAACTTATTTCAACCAGCGTTAAGTGCGTTCGATTTATTCAACCCTGGAAAATCAGAGATTTAGAATTTAACTTAGACAGAAGTCCCCAAATCGACGCCTCAACCAGATAAAATGTCTGAGTCGGTGGCGGTGGAGGACGGAAAGTATCTCTCTAAAAAAGGAAGAGGCTTGATAGATGCAACCCAGATATTAACCTTATAACCCTAAGTTAGGGTTCTATGAAGAATGAAGTGTTGAATTGAAACTAAAGAAGGGCCGAAAAGGGAGTTTATATATAAACAACACCTTTAATATTATATGAAAAGAGTTTAGGTTCCCACTAGAAAATACCAAATTATGTATTTCTATGCTCTGTTATAATAAATACATTGAGCTCTCTTCGCGGATCAGTTATTACTAGGATCCACTTGGATCATATACCAACGGATCTCTTATATATATATATATATATATATATATATATATATATATATATATATATATGAGAGAGAGAGAGAGAGAGGGAGAGAGAGAGAGAGAAATGGAACGACAGAGAGACGCGGATTAAGGAATCGGAGAACCGAGTTCGAATTCTAGTCGAGTTTGTTCCATTCATTTGTGTGCCAATACTCTTTAGAAAGGCATAGATCCATCTCTTCTCACCATCACATCTATAGCCAAATAGCAGGACAAAGTGGGTCCTATAGCCTTGGTTATACATGGACAGCTTACTCAAAGTCCGAGAAAAGTCGTTTGGTGACCTTGGTTCTGTTTACATGGATGATTTCCAAGCAACGATAAACACGTGCATATAAGACGCTGGAAGCGAAAATCGCACCGCAGCTAATGACGTCACACATGACCACGCGAGAGTGAATTCGAGAAGTATTAAGTATGGGAAGCCGTTAGTATAAACCAATGGCTTCTGTTACCAATTATAAACATTTAAGAATATTTGTGGAGATTTCGTAGTTTATTTTGTTCAGGTTAGGTTTCAACTGTTTTATGTATATAGCTTCAAGAATTTTCAGTTTTTGTTTATTGTTTTCATGTTTAAGTATAATTATGTTTTCAACAAGGATTTTACGGAATTGTGTGTGCGGGCAGGCATGTTGTTTTAAATGCCTAAATATGTTAGAGTTTTCATTCAAATGTAATGTCAAGCGTCGTGAAACCGAGTTTGTGGTGTGACCAACATAAATATTATTTAATTTGTTGGAGATACAATCTCCCAAGGGGCACTTGAATTTATAAACTATCTTGGTTTTTTTTTTTTTTCAAATCGCTAACCGGGGGAGAAGAATCATATACAAATACAGGGTTGGTACAGATGGAATAAAATAAAATAAAATTCCGATAACCACTATTCTTAAAAGAGTGCTCAATACAGATTAAAGCAAATAATATTTATTTAAAAATCATAACATATGGATGTTATAACATCACTACAAAAATAACCATTTTGTTTCAGCAATATCAAAATTTGCAATCAACACCATCACTTGACAAGTGTTGAAACAAAATGGCTATTTTTGTAGCGATGTTATAACAGCCATATGTTATAATTTTTGAATATATATATATATATATATATGTCTGGACCTCCTCAAATAATTTTGAGGAGTATGAAAGTATAGAAATTTTAAATTACATCTAACTCACTCATGTCTTCTCTCTCCCCCCTCACTTCCTCACTTCGTTAATTTACATATGTTTAATACGGCCCGTCAAAAATGTGTAAATTTCTTTTCATTTTTTGTTTCAACTTTTGGAAGTAAAGTCTGATGATCCGCAGTCCTTTAAAAGGCTGTGGTGAAATAATTTATTACATGGAACCTTAAAGTGGTCTGTTTTTATTTAAATTATTTGCTCTGGATTTACATTGAACTCTCTGGATTTTATCCTCCTTGGGTTTACCCATACGGATTACCTAGTTTTTCCTAAACTATATATATATATATATATATATATATATATATATATATATATATATATATATATATTTGTATATTTAGGCAGCAATCCTTCCTTTATGCATGTTTCATTAAAAACGACAGACATGGTACTACGGTTGAGCTTTTTTATTTAATGGCTAAAGGTATAGCCGAAAGCGCTCGGAAATATAGAACATTCGGACAGTTCTTACACACCCTTTGTCTAGAAAAGAAAGCTCTTGTCAGAACACAAGAAAAATTAAATAAAAAGCTCAACCGTAGTACCTTATCTGTCGTTTTTAATGAAACATGCATGCATATATATATATATATATAATATTTCATAAGCAGAGAAAGCGGAACAAGAAAAATATTCCTGTAAATCTTTATTATTTTTAAAGAATTACCCTCTCTCTCTATATATATAACCGTAAAACTTATTTAAAATCGTATCGCTACGATATAATAATGCTTGTATAACACAAGCACCATTATATCGTAGCTGGAGCATCGAGGGTTATATTATTGAAAAAGAGCACTCAGAGACATTGAAAAAAACAATGGAGTCATTTATCAAACTTATACTTTGAGAAACTTTCGCACTGAATGCTAAAAATTTGCGCTGCAGTAATCAAGGCTGAAGGAGGTTATTTTGAAGGTTGCCTATAGCATCCAGTGCTATAAGGCAGAGCTGGGAGACTCTCACTTGAATCACTGCCGCTGTTGCTAAATCTTATGCCAGGAAGGCGCTGACAACACGAGTCACCTTGCCCCTCTATCTCTCAGGGTCTTGGTGGAGCGCCAGAAGGTCGTCCAGCTTAATCTGATGGAGGCCCTAGTGGTCGGCCTACCAGTGACTGCGTGGTCTGCCGCGAGCTCGTCGCCAGTTTGCAGATGGCGGGTTGAACTGGTAACTGGCTTTGGTAGGGTAATTCTTTAAAAATAAAAAAGATTTACAGGAATATTTTTCTTGTTCCGCTTTCTCTGCTTATGAAATATTTAATATCAGTTAATGCTCATCAGTGTTATTCATATGCGTCTGAAGAAGGCGGAAAGCACATAGACTGAAACGTTGTGATAATAACAACAAAGATGAGGACATTAGCCCGAATATAAATAATCATACTTACTTTTGCGCTGCTTGTTTCTTATATTTTCATTCCACTAAACCAGATTATATGACTTTTCAGCACTACCAAGCCCAGAGATCGAACCCGCAACTGCTAGAAACCCAGATATGTTCTAACCAAGGTTAAAGATGGCCAGAGGATAAAACCTGAAGATGGCCAGAGGATAAAATTGCCGAAACGTTGTGAGTATAACAAGCAAAATGAGCATGCTGGGCTGAATAGTAATACTTTTAATAATGATAATTCCTTATTTAAAATAAATCCTACTTAAATTATAGATATTGCCAGTATATATATATATATATATATATATATATATATATATATATAGAAAGAGAGCGAGACAGAGAGAGAGAGAGAGAGAGAGAGAGAGAAGAGATAGATATCTGTCTATATCTCTGAGATGAGCTATTATAATTACTTGCATTATTTACATCATTCAGACTGTTATCCTCATCTTCATTGCTATATTCACATCGTTTCGGCCGTTGTACGGTCCGGCCTTCTTCAGGTGATTGGAATTTCGAACCGAACACTTTATTTGTAGATTGTTCTAGTTCCACGTGACATGCCTCTTCTGGACCTCTCAGTTATTTCCCTTTAACTTAACTCTCCAAGTTTTTGTGGCCTGGTATTGAACTCACAACTTTTTGAGTCTAGTCACTGGATCTAATCAAAGTCTTTATCCATTGGACCACGTGTCCTTGAGGCACGTGGAACGAGAACAATCTACCCCGGTGGACGAAATAAAGGGTTCGGTTCGAAATTTCAATCACCTGAAGAAGGCCGGAGCGTACAACAGCCGAAACGTTGTGATTATGGCAATGAAGATGAGGATAATTGTCCGAATAATCAGTGTACGATATAGGCTGATGTATGTGCTCAAAGAAATGTATTCATATTCGTTTAATAGCAGATAGTGTTCATTACTTTAACAGCAGTGGGGCGGTGCTGCCTCTGTGGTGAATCCCCGGTCACTAGCTTTTACTTACGCTTTGGCCTCGAGCCACGAACAGCCTCAAAACTAGAGATGATATGTTACGATGATAGATAGGGCAGAATGCGAAACATGTCCATTTTTAGTAAATAGGTTTAAGTATGCCCAATCAGTGTGGCCCAAAAGGCAAGCATGTTTCGGGAACGAAATCTTGGTCTTCAGGCTATAATTGATATGGATGTAGAGAAGTACCAAAACCCGAAGGTATTTCCTAAGTTTACTTTGGTTTGCTACAAGTCTCACCTCTGCTCTTTCGAGCAGAAGTAGATGTTATTCAGTTGTTTCCTGTTTAGGATTGGGTTTCCGGTTCCTTCTAAAGTCTGCTTCAGCTCTGTACCCCACCACCACCACGTCTGCGACAGAACTCTGGAATTTTGTTCACTAAATATTTATTTTATTATTTAATTTAATTTAATTTAATTTAATCTCTCTCGTCTGCCAGTAGTTGTTGATACGCTCGCCTATCGCCCGGTTCACACCCCTCCCCGATATCGAACAGATCTTTCTAAAAACCTAAATTTCTAAATCTTTCGACTCTATTCCCCTAACGTTTGTACTTTCTTACGCTAACACAACTCCACACAAGTAACCCTCTACCTTGAGTGGCTCTTGTGCCTAGTATTGGTTGAAAATTATTTTTAAAAAAAGCTACAAGAATGGGACACGGTGGGAAGTGAACTGGCTACACAGTAATAATAGTCTGCTAGATAAGTTTTTTGCTCAGCACTGATGTCCCTCTCAAGATTGCCAGGTTGAACTCGCAGTGATTTGGGCTAGCGAATTGAAAGCTCATCGATACTAAATTTTGAAAATATTTTCTTCTCATTAGTAGCCTAAGTTATTTAGTCCAAGAAATATAAGTAGCAAAAATTCAAAATTTAGTAGCGCCAAATTTAGTAAGGTCCCAAATGTAATCCTTACCTTGGTTTTCAAAAGTAAAGAAATGTAGAGAATCTATTGTTAGTGGGGGAATCTGTTTATAAGTTGGTTGTGAAACGCAAGTGATCGCCCACTTAATGACCACTTGTCCGTCCATCAAATATTGATCAAATTCTAAAGCCGTCCTGGGTAAGACGATAAACTACGTCCGGCAGCAAGGCCTCTGATCAGGAGGTTTTGATAAGCGTAGAACCACCTCTTAATTGCTGGTGTTTCCAGGTCCACCCTGATCCGGGGTGGTAGCACCTGTTAGGATCCGAGCTATGGGCAAATAGTTAACCCTAGGGTCAAAACACTGTGAAAGTGTAAAAATACGTTTTAATACCAGAAATAGTTTTTTGTAAAAAATTATTACCAGCAATACATGAAAAAAGAAAAATTACCAGCAATGCATTTTCGAAAAAAAATATTACCAGCAATAAAAATTTTGTCGACATTAAATAACCCATTGAGGTGTTGATATGCCGTAAAACAAACCAAACCCAAACAAGCCAATCAAGTAGTAAAGTTTGAAAGTCATTTATTAGTAAGCGAAGTTAGATTATTAAAAATCTAAAATAATAGTCCGTTTTCTCTCATTTTCCGTCTGTGGAACTCCCTTCCCCTTGCTTGCTTTCCTGGCGCACACGATCTTCAAAAATTGAACTGCAAGGTCAATCGCCATCTTCTGTCTTTCTGAAAGCGTTTCTTTTATTTTTCCTTTCTCCTTACAAAAGTCTTCTCATTCTCTTTAACTCTCGATAACGGCCTTGCGTCTTAGTCGCATTATCGCCTTGTTTGTTTTGAAACAAACTTTATTTCAACATTTTCTTTCAGATAAAAGAAAAAATAACTTGGAAAATCTTTTCATAAACTCGATGATGAAAATCAGGATTTCATTTTTTGGCTTCGTCAATGTTCAGAAAATAAAAAATAAACCAGCGAAGCAAAATATAGAAACATTATATATATATATATATATATATATATATATATATATATATATATATATATATATATATATATATATATATATATTACTTATGGGGCACCCTGAGGCGGTGTAATGGTAATTAGAACAATTACGACTGAGTAGTGAGTTCGATCCTCACTAGGTGCCCCAAACTTTCGGCCTTGTGCCACATCTGAGCTACGCTTGGAAAATCACTATTACTTGAGTAAAGTACGCAATATATAAGAGTTCGTTATATAGAGGTATTTTTTAATTATATATTAAATTTATATTTTTTTTTTTGAAGAGGTTAAAAATCATGAATTTTCGGTGACAGGTAAATTATTTTGTGGAGGGGGTTAAAATTCATGCAAACAAATTCATGGGTCGCCCTATACACGAAGTCGACTCATACAGGAATATATATAGTAATTTGAGTTTCTCTTACCTGCTCGTTGACGTTATTTTTCCCGCGCGGGGCATTGACGGCACTTTTTATGCCCATCGATTCGCTATCGATGGTGCCAACCAGTTTTGGCACGTGGCTACTGCAGTAAATATCCGGTTCGTTGTGCTGATCCCAGTGGAATGTCCGCAGACTAAGCTGCAGTCCACACACGCGGCATCGGAAGCAGCCGCGGTGAAACAAAACACCAATGTCAATTCTTTCCAAAGGGTAAACCCGTTTGCAGCACCGGTAACAGGGGTCCACCTGTAACGAACTGCTCCTGCTGTCCGAGCATTGGCTATCTGATCCGTTGTCGTAAGCCATTCTGGTGTCTTCAAATCGAGGCTGATTTTGCCGATTCGCAGACTGCGAGTAATTGAAATTTTTGTCCGCTAGAGATGAACACATAATACATAACAGTTAATTTTCAAGATCTTTCTCCATTTTTTTTTTAATTTATTATTAAAACCCTTACTTTTTTTCTTTATTTTTACTTCTTTATTTTTTCTTTTTTTTAGTAAAGGTGTTTATCGATTCTTCTAGTTAGAGAAACGTTTTTGCATTAACGATTTTCCTTATCGTATCTGGATTATTGATATTTACAAAGTCAAACTTTAATCTTAGTCTCCCACAAGATCAATTCTTTGTGGCATTGTTATTGCTCAGCAATCATCACCTGTTTGAATAAAACGCTTCATTCCGCTGAATTCGCGTCAATACGGGATGCAATGAAATCAGCTGGGAACTGAATCCATTCGGGTATCTCCTCTTGTTGATATTTCAGCCTGTCAAGATCGAATCTGGCAATTGCATACCGATATCAAACGTTGAGATGAAAACTTTGCATCGCGGTTAATGGTCGATTTGCCGAGTTTTAAGATTCAATTCTTCCATCAAAAGTTAACCAGAAAAGCCGCTTCAACTTAATATCTCCAAAGAACGAAAAAGAACCGCTCATTCCCCCCGTGAGGTGCACTTTGGAATGACAATCTCGAAGACGTTCGCTTGTGTGTGGGTGGTGGTAATGAGAATGAATGTAGTGAGGATGGTGGCAGTGGTGTTCATATGTTTGCGTGCGTGCGTGCGTGCGTGCGTGCGTGCGTGCGTGCGTGGTTGTGGTGGTTAAGGTTATTTCACTGACCAAAATTTCCAAAATGTTTTCGTTATTTTTTTTTTTTATAATTATATTAGTTTTCTCTTTTTAGTTTATTAAAAAAAAAAAAACGAAAAGAAGAGATGGGAGTGCTGTTTAGAAATAAGATTTTGATCTTAAATGTAAGTTATTGTGTAATAGTAAAGATCTCCAACCCCATCCATACCCCGATGTGTTCCCGTGCGTAAAAGGAGTGGAATCTGAGAAAGGACTTTAATAGCGTCGAATAAAGAAAGACCTTATTGGGATAAAAGATATGACCCTATATATTATGATATTATTTAATATAAATGAAGCGATAATTAATGGAAACTTGGAGGACCCTGAATTTGAAAAGTGAAAAAGAAAAATAAGGAATGTAGGCTACAGAAAAATATTCATGCGTATTTGTAAAATTTAAATGTCTATCTTTTGTTTGTTTGTTTGTATTTTTTAGTATATATGATTGTGCGTATATGTGTGTATGTGTTTCTCTGTATGTGTTCATAAGAGCATACGTGTATTTGTCTATACGCGTTTCCGTGTGCGTTTTTGTGTGTATGTGCTAATGTTATTGTGATAATGTCTGAATGTAAGCTTGTGCATGTACGTGCGTGGCTGAGTATGTATTTGTGTAAGCATGTGTGTGCGTGTAATTTAGGGAGCGTCTTTAAGTCTGTACGCGTGTGAGTGTGGGTTTACTTTTAGTGTGTGGGGGGATGTGTGTGAATGTTAATGTGTGCGTGAGAAAGATATGCGTGTACATCTGAGTGTCGGTGCATAGTGCGCGTCTGTGTGAGTGTGGATGTATGTGGGTGTGAGTAAGAGAGATGTGTGCGTTTGGATGTCGATGTGGTGTGTGTGTGTGCGTAGTGTGTATTAGTGATTGTGTTTCTGTGTGTTTGTGTGGGTGTTGATGTGTGTGTAATGTGTGTGTGTGCGTGTGTTTGTGTGCGTGTTCGCGCCCGCGAAGAATCAAGTTGAAGCGATAGCCCGAGTCGCAGTCGAACTTATAACTCGCTTGACCGTAACTGCGTTTTTATCTGCGCGCGCAGTTGACGCTTTCCGTTTAAATTCGTATAAGCAAGGAAATATGAAGAACAAAAAAATATTTTCATTTCGCTCTCAAATCAGCAAAGGGAAAACCCCAAAAAACACATTAACTCGCAAACGTGACTTTTTTTCTTTTGTTTTAAATAAATATCTGACTAGCAAATGGTTTCTCATAGCGTTTTGTTTTGTATATATATATATATATATATATATATATATATATATATATATATATATATATATATATATATATATATATATATACACACACACACACACGATTGATGTTACTAACAACGCGACTGACAACACCGGGTCGAAGCGTCGTGGCGACTACAGAAACTGTGACGTCACGACCATATTTCACAAGTTAGGTGACCGTCGTTTCTGACTCATTCACAGTAAACATTTATCCCTAAAAAGCATTTTTTTGGTTGGAGTCTTTTTTTTTCTTTTTCATTCTTACTTTATAAAAATAATTCCACCAAATTTTATAAAACTTTTCTTAATAGTTAAAATAAGCCTTTCAAATTCTGTGGCGATTATGTACGAAAAATTTCTTTATTTTTGTATTGTTATGTGGAGAAAAAAATTGTAAATACTTTCTAGATAACTAGAATAATTGAAATAAAGCCAAACTTTCCTCTTCAAAAAAAAAAAAAAAAATTGGGAAAAAAATGATGGATAAATAAACAAATAAATAAATTAATTAATAAAAAATTTCCAAAGCTTAACTTAATGAAATGCTCGTGTAGAAACGCTACGAGATCGCTTGGAAACGCATGCTTCGTGTTTCTATTTTTTTTCTTTTTAACCAAGGTGAACTTTGCTGTGTGCGTAGTAAATGTGTATCCGTTTGTGGAGAGTGTGTCTACGTTCGTAAAGTTCAAAGGTCTCACTTTTCCAATTCAACCTCCTTCTCGCCCCCTCTTTCTTCTTGGCGTGTTTATATGTATATTTCTACATCTGTATTTTTAACAATTATGCGTCTCCCCAATGTTTAAGCTAACACAGCCACCACCACCACCGATCTCGCATATTAGTAATATACAAATGTTTGCATTTATTTTTGCAGCTGCATGTCTCAGTATAAAACTAAACACAACACGTCTTCGAGACGGCAACAAGCAAAGAAGAAATGGTAAGCGTAAAGTTCAAAGTCTGCGAGGAATTTTATGCACTAATAAAACGTGGTGGGTGTTTTTGTTTTTGTGTATTTGTGAATCGCGTGTGTTTATGTGCATACGTGCGTGTGTGAGATGCGTCGATGTATGTGTGTGCATATTTGTGACTAAAACAGGTTTTGAGAATGAACAGTTGAAAGTGGATTTTCGTGAGGTGGAAATCACCAAAGAATAAGTGAGCTGTGAACAAGATGTGTGTGTGTGTGTGTGTGTGTATGTGCACGCGGATGCAAGTGTGTTCATATGTGTGTGCATGTGTTTGTATGTGCGCGCGTGTGTGTGTGTCTGATGTGTGTGCGGTTATTTTCTAAACGTAATTTAGTCTGGCACAAGATTACGATAATCGCTCATTCGTAGGTAAAAAAATCACAAAAACGATTTGGCTGGTGTGAGAAATGTGTAAGTTTGTATGTGTGTGTGTATATGTGTGTGTATGTGTGTGTGCACCCGCATATGTGTGTGTGTGTGCGCGCGCACACACGCATATGCATGTGTTGTGTGCACCCTTTTTTTGTGAAGAGTCTCTGTGAATCTCGCAAGTGTAGGTGAATTGTGTACAGGCTATATGCGTATATGTAAGTGCGTATGTGTTTATGCGTGTGTATGTGTGTGTGTGTGTGTGTGTGTGTGTGTGTGTGTGTGTGTGGTTATTTACTAAACGTAACTTAGTCCGGCACAAGGCCACGATAGTCGCTCACTCATAAGGATCGAAATCACAATGGGTGAAGTGGTCGGCGTGACAAACGCCATGATACGTGTGTGTTTGCGTGCGCTCGCGCGCGTGCGTGCGTCAACGCACCCACTTATGCTTTCATAAAGAAACCGCTTACTAGCGAGGGCATATGTGCATTTTCAAGCTCAACGTATAGAAATCCTAGATTCGCTGGAGATAAAATAATAAAGTAAAAGTGAGTGCACTCTTAATGCCGGTGTGTATTGTCTCAAAGCGCGGAAAACGATGTTGCAAAGTGAGGGGACAACGAAAAAGCATGAGTACTGATAATGTTTTATAGACGTGGCTATGTTTATTGACTCGTTTTTTTTTTTTTGTTTTGTTTTGTTTTAGTTTGTTTTTGTTTTTTTTGGTGGGGGGGTTCTTTATACGAACTATGAATTTATTTTTCCATAATTCGTAGATATAGATATATAATAAACGCCGATAAATAAATAAATAAAAGCTTAATAAAATAAAAAAAAATATACGCTTATTATTAGGTAACTGATTTCCTCACGTAAGGATGCCTTATAGATCGTGTTTTTTTTTATATACGTTTGTACTTGAGGCTAAGGGAAATTATGTGTTGGGAATAGCTACTAAGCGTATCTTTGGTTGGCATAAGGCCATCATAGTAGGTAACCCTTGAGGAACTCTGGGAATTAGCCAAGTAATCCACTAGCGGAATACCATGATACGCGTATATATTGCATGTATATATATATATGTGTGTGTGTGTGTGCGCGCGCGTCTGAGAAATTTGTCGTGATTGAATAAGTAATCTTTATAATGTATTGCGTACACACTATCAGTGGCTATTTTTGGTTGTTTTTAGTAGCATTGCTTTCGTTTTTTTTTTAGAGGAATATTTTTTAAAAACTTATTAAAAATCCGTAATTTTATTTTTTTTGTTATTTTTGTTTGTTTTTTGGGGATCTTTTTTTATTTTATTTCGTGCTGATAATTTAAAATAAATATTTTCCTCCTACTTTTCTTCAACCTCTGTTTTTAGTTTTTGTATCAGAGGCAAAAACAAAAATAAACAAATTCAACTTTACCGTTTTTCCTTTGACTTAAACGTATAAGCCTTTCTTTTCTTCTTTCGTCCATCCAAGTCTCTTTCTTTTACCGTTAAGATCCTCATAGTTAATTTAATTCTTTTTTGTATTTTTTTTTACGTTCCTCTTGAGGTTTTTTTTGTTTCATTTACTTTTTTTTTTATTCCGAAATAATTCATCTTTATTTCTTTTCTTTCTCCTTCCTCTTATCTTATTTCCGTAAAAGATTCATGTCTCTTTTCTCTTTCCCTTTCAGGATATTTCATTATTACTGTTATTAATTTTCCTATAATTATTTTTTTATGTATTTATTCCATTCTTCTCTCATTATTTTTTTTTTTTTTTTTTTTTTTTTGTTTTGTTTTTTTTTGCAAATGACGGGTGTGTCGCCGTCACGGCCGATCTCTGCCTTTTTCTCCCTTGTTTATATATATTTATTTCTCCATTCTTTAAAGAGACGAAGTATTCTTCTGTTGCAAACACGATTATATTCAAAATAGAATAAGCTTCCTTTTTTTTTCCTCTTTCTAACCCCTACTTTCAAACTCGTATAAAACGAAAGGAAACAATCAAATCCACAAAGAAAATTTCCACATCGAGAAGGCAGACAGACCAAAGACCTGTAAGTGATGGTTTAAAAGAAAAAAAAAACCACCAGAAAATTATCCAACTCACAGAGAATTATCACAAAGTTATTAGCGGTACCAATACGCATCTGTTTGTCTGTCTGTCTGTCTGTCTGTCTCTTTCTTCTCTATCTCTCTCACTCTCTCGAGCGCCCTCTCTCTTTACCTATATGTAAATCTGTTTTCATTCTCTCTCTCTCACTCTCTCTCACCTGCTCACTCTAGTGTCGTGCCTATTTACTTAAATGCAATGATAGCGAGACTACTGGCTCGTTCTGCACAGACACACACACACACACAAACACACAGATACACAAGCACAAACACACACACACGCACATGTACGCTACTACTGAGAACAATCGGGCACTCTATATGGCTGTGCCTATCGTCATCATCATCAGCATCATCATTATCATCAGCGTCACCGGAGCGATCACTTCACACACGATAACGACAGCGGGTTTGGTGATACTCTCCTTTCTCTAGTAGTGGTTGTTGTAGTGGTCGCCGAGACGATGGCAGCGTGAGCGTCGAGACTTAAGCATTTTATATCCACGGAAGCAAATGAATCGAGGGAGTTGGGCAGCATTACGAAAGGCGAGCGCGTATTATTATGTGATACGTAATGTCCTCCAGGAATATAAAACGGCATTTTGACGTATGCAATACGCGTGTGTGTGTGTGCGTGTGCGTGTGCGTGTGTCTCCCCCTCTCTATGTGTCTGTGTCTATATGTCTGTTTCTGTGGGTGTATCTGTGTGTATCTTTGTTTTGAATTTCTTGGACATACGTCCAAATAATCCAGCCTCCTATATTTCTCTCTTTTCAATCTATAACGAGTTTGTTTTACGTGTCTCTATCTGGGTTTTCGGAGTAGAAAAAAGCATTTAAGTTGTATCTTATATATATATACATATATATATATATATATATATATATATATATATATATATATATATATATATATATGTTTCATTTATAATTTTCATTTATATATATATATATATATATATATATATATATATATATATATATATATATATATATGTATATGAATTTTTCATTTATAACGTTCAAGCAATATATATATATATGTATGTATATGAATTTTTCATTTATAACGTTCAAGCAATATCGGTTCTAAAATATCATACATTGAGTGGTGTATTCCTGTCAGAACCTGACGATTGCATCGTGCATAAAACTCAAAGTTGTGATACCGGGGAGCAAAAAGATGTATATTTATTATTATTATTATTATATATATACATATATACACGAAATGGAATAGAAAAAAAGAGTTTAAGTTGAATTTATATACATATATATATATATATATATATATATATATATATATATATATATATTGTTACATAGCGACATTGGGATATATTATATATATATATATATATATATATATGTGTGTGTGTGTATGTGTGTGTGTGTGTGTGTCTGTGTGTGAGAAAGAGAGAGAGAGAGAGAAAAGTGACAGAGAGAGAGAGAAAGAAAGAAAATTTTCAAATGCTATAAGCTGGATTAAGTTAGATTTACGCACCCCTTACCCAACCCGAAAAAAAAAACCTTTTGGAAGTTTATTGAGCCGAGAACTTTTCTGCATCCCTCGTAAATAAACAAGCGCGTATGCGCACACACGCACAAACGTATATATGTCACATTAGCCAACGATATATACATATGCATGTATATATGTATACTTATGTATGTATATATATTTAATGCACATATATATATATATATATATATATATATATATATAGATAGAGAGAGAGAGAGAGAGAGAGAGAAACACACACACTCGCATTGGCTAGTATGTTGTCTATATTTCTCTATGAAATTTTATGTACGTGTGTGCGCGTAGATGCGGGGGTGTTTTAAACAAACACACGAACACATTTGGAACTTTTTTTATTTCCCTTGTGCATGTTAAAAGATTTCGTGCATAAACGTCGGTGCGTGGTTTGTGAATAGAAATGGAAGGTGATGAAAAATGAAAACGGCAATGAAAGACAATAAGGGATGAAGAACTCGAAATCGAGAGAATTACTGGGGCACCGATCTATAGGAAAAGATGGAGAAAGGCGTCGATAAGGTAACAGAGAAAGAGGAGAGAGAGAGAGGGAGGGAGGGAGGAAAGAGTCGGTAGCAGAGAAAGGGAAAGAAAGGAGAAAGAGAAAGGAGAGGCTAATAAGAGAAAAGGAGAAAAAGAAAAAGAAAGGCGAGGTTAACATAATAAAGAAAGAGAAAAGGAGAAAGAGAAGGAGAAAGAGAAAAAGAAAGGAAAGGCTAACATAAGAGAGAAAAGGAGAAAGAGGAGAGAAAAAGAAAGAAGAGACTAATATAATAGAGAAAGAGAAAAGGAGAAAGAGAAGGAGAAAGAGAAAAAGAAAGGAAAGGCTAACATGAGAGAAAAGGAGAAAGAGAAAAGAAAAGAGGAGAGGCTAATATAATAGAGAAAGAAAAGGAGAAAGAAGGGAAAGAGAAAAAGAAAGGAAAGGCTAACATAAGAGAGAAAAGGAGAAAGAGAAAAAGAAAAAGAAAGGAGAGGCTAATATAATAGAGAAAGAGAAAAGGAGAAAGAGAAGGAGAAAGAGAAAAAGAAAGGAAAGGCTAACATAAGAGAGAAAAGGAGAAAAATGAGATAAAAAGAAAGGAGAGGCTAATATAATAGAGAAAGAGAAAAGGAGAGAGAGAAAGCGAAAAAGAAAGGAAAGGCTAACATAAGAGAGAAAAGGAGAAAGAGAAAGCTTAAAAGAAAGGAATGGCTAATATAATAGAGAAAGAGAAAAGGAGAAAGAGGAGAGAGAAAAGAAAGGAGGGGTTAACCTAATAGAGAAATAGATGAGAAGTTGAAAGAGAAGAGAACGAGGAAAGAGAGGCTAACGTCATTGAGAAAGAGAAAATATAAAAGAGGAGAGAAATAGAAGGAGGGTCAACATGACAGAGAGAGAGAAGAGAAGGAGAAAGAGAATAGAAGGAGAAGGAGAAGAGAAGGAGAAAGAGAATAGAAGGAGAACGAGAAGAGAAGGAGAAAGAGAATAGGAGAACGAGAAGAGAAGGAGAAAGAGAATAGGAGAAGAGAAAGAGAAAGAGAATAGAAGGAGAACGAGAAGAGAAGGAGAAAGAGAATAGAAGGAGAAGAGAATGAGAAAGAGAATAGAAGGAGAAGGAGAAGAGAAGGAGAAAGAGAATAGAAGGAGAAGGAGAAGAGAAGGAGAAAGAGAATAGAAGTAGAACGAGAAGAGAAGGAGAAAGAGAATAGAAGGAGAACGAGAAGAGAAAACGAAAGAAGAAACTAAAAGAAAAGGAGAAGCAGAAAATAAAAAATGGAGGGATTAACCTAATAGATAAAGAAAATAAGGGGAGAAAAAGAGGAGGAGGAGAAAGAGAAGAGAAGGAGCAATGAGAAGAGAAAAAGAAAGGAAAGGTTAATATAATAGTGAAAGAGAAAAGGAGAAACAGATGAGAAAACGATAGAAGAGATTAACGTGATAGAGAAAAGAAGCAGACAAAGATTTTAAAGAAGGTAAAATAATGAGAAAGTGAATGGAAAGAAAAAGGGGGAGGCTAATGTAACAGAGAAAGAAAAGATAGAGAAAGAAAAGAGGAGAAAGGACAAGTATCGTAATAGAGAAAGGGAAGAGAAAGAAGGATGCGGTTGATAGCGTAATAGTAGAGGAAAGAAAAGTAGAGGCTAACTTGGAAGGGAAAAAGAAGTAGAGAGATAGAAAAAAAATGAAGTAAAGTAATAGCTAAACAAAAGCGAAAGAGAGAAAATAAGGAGTAGCGTCAG
>CAHIKZ030000260.1:1172500-1190000 GCA_903632075.3 Acanthosepion pharaonis | reverse complement strand
CTGGAGTGGTGTCTGCCTGGTGGCTAAGGCAGTTGCGTATTTCCTGTCGCCGCTAATACTGAAACTTTTTTTTTTTTAAGCGTTTCACCCCAAGCAAGGCGGGAAGCCACTAGGATGCAAGGGGTTACAGGAAATAGCAAGATCAGATAGGAGTGATAGAAGAAAGGATGAGGGTAGTGGATAGATCATGCAACTGGAGATGTCGATTGACATTACACTTGAATAGCTGGAGATTATAGCTCACAGGGAAACAGGAGAAGGGAAGGGAGTTCCACAGGCGAGGGGTGCGAGACATGAAGCTATTAGAGTAGAAGAGACGGCTACATTTACGCGATTTTTTCTTTTTCTATTTTTTTTTCTATCTTTTTTTAATCATTTCACCCCAAGCAAGGCGATAAGGCCACTAAGACGTAAGGGCTTACCGGAAGTGAAAGAGAGAGAGAGAAGACTTTAGGGAGGAGAAAGAACAATAAAACAAACAGGATACATTAGAACAGAAGATTTTGATTGACATTACATTTAAATTTAAAAGATTTGTAGATGGCAGAGAAGAAAGAAACCGGAAGAGAGTTTCACAGGCGAGAAGAGCAAGAAAAGAAACTGTTACAATAGAACACACAGTTACATCTAGCTATTTCAATAGTAAAACAGTGAGACCTACTTGCCAATCTAGTACTGCGCGTAACATCGATCAAGGTACCATGGAGGATAGCAATATTTATTTTGAATAATACAAAAATGTGGCACAAGGCCAAAAGCGGTGATAGGTGGAAGGCTGGTCTTCAATGTGTTTCATCTTAAACTTAGCTAGCAACGATTAGTGACCCAAACATACCACAGTATTTCTTACAATAAAAAAAATACATTCTTAATTACCATTCTTACTACAGTCACCATAATACCTCAAGTCTCTATGTAGTCCAAGCTAGTCCCCATATGTACAATTTGTCTGTGGTGGGAGTGATAAAAAACAAGAAGGAGGAAAGCTCATCAGCGCACCAGCCATGAAAATATAGAAAACAAAGAGAAGCCAACCCACGGTGTGTGTGTGTGGGGGGGGGGAAATGACTAAAGTCGAGATGCCATGGCAGGAACGATAAAATTAGGGAACCCCTTTGGAGTTTGTTTTTTTTTTTTTTTCGAGAATCACGAGATATATAGCAAGAGCATCAGACCAAATATGGCAGCAATATTTAACTGCCGGTCGAATGGTAGTCGATTTATAAATGTGCAACATGAATTCTGACGAGAAAAAAAAAAATGCCTGGTTCGACACAGTGAACCAACTTTCCTAGTAGCAGACCTATCAATTGATTCAGTATAATTACTCCTCTTAATGTCAGTAGAAAACGTTAGGCCAAGAAGGCACAACGAGTTACTCTCCTAGAAGCTACCATCAAGTATGAAGGAACTCGTATATAATAGATCAAGTTGCAAGCAATTTCCGGTTTTTATATTTATAGTTATATATTCACCTGTATTTGCAATGACTTTTAACGTATACAAAACGATACTATCTTTTGGTCATCATAGGGAACTTCGTGTTTTCGTTTGTTTTTTTTGTTTTTTGCCTTCCATCAATATGGCTGATGCTAACCTCCATTAGTACAACTCGTTCCACCTTCTTGATTTCACGTTTTCTACTGAAAGGAAGTGAAGTGATTCTGTTGAATCAGTTGCTAGGTCTGCTCCTAGGAAAGTTGATTCTCTGTGTCATGGCAGACAATTATTCTCGCTAGAATCCATCTTGAACATTTATAAATCTACCATTTGACCGTGCATTGAACGTTGCTGCTATAGCCTGTCTGGTTCTGCTGCTGCATATCTCGAGAGTCTAAAAAGAGTGGTTTCGCTCTTGAATCCCCGAAAACTGTAGTATGGTGTACAACGGATGATTCCCTAAGGAATGTCATACTATGACCGCTCTGGTTACCAGCTGGCTGAATTCAATTAATGCCTATTAAATTATTGATAATATTCATTGTATTCTGTCAGCAACATTGCTGACCCGAAGAAATATTTTTATGAAATGAGCTAAGAGAAAAAGACTAGCCTACTGTAGACTATATTCTTCTTCTTCTTCTTTTTCTTCTTCTTCTTCTTCTTCATTTGATGTGTCCCTTCAGGACGTTAGCGATCACGGCTCTCCACAATTTCCTACGCTTTGTAGTTCTTAATAAAGTTTATCTTTTTCTTATCTCTACTAAACCTTGTTCCGCCATCCATTTACTGAAACTCCGTCTTATTCTGTGTAACGTGTCCCTTCAGGACGTTGGCGATCACGGCTCTCCACAATTTCCTGTCCTTTGTAGTTCTTAATAACTATTATCTTTTTTGTTATCTCTCCTAAACCTTGTCACGCCCCGCTATCCATTTAGTCAAACTCATTCTTCTTCTGTGTAACGTGACCCTTCAGGACGTTGGCGATCATGACTCTCCACAATTTCCTACGCTTTGTAGTTCTTTATAAAGTTTATCTTTTTGTTATCTCTCCTAAACGTTGTTCCACCATTCATTTACTCAAGCTCACACTTCTATATGACGTGTCTCGTCAGGAAGTAGGCGATCATGGCTCTCCACAATTTCCTGTACTTTGTAGTTCTTAATAAATATTATCTTTTCGTTATTTCTCCTAAACTTTGTTCCGCTATCCATTTACTCAAACTCATTCTTCTTATATGTGACGTTTCCCTTCAGGACATTAGCGATCATGGCTCTCCACAATTTCCTGTCCATTTTAGTTCTTAATAGATTTTATCTTTTTCTTATCTTTCCTAAACCTTGTCCCGCTATTCATTTTTACAGAAAGAAAGAGACAAACAAAGATATGAACAGATTGCAATATATACGGAAATAGAAATAGAAATAGAAATAGATTGAAAGAAAGATATATAAACAAACAGAAAAGATAGACTGTGATAGATATAGATAGATAGATAGATAGATAGATAGATAGATAGATAGATAGATTGAAAGAGAGAGGGAGAGAGAGATACAAACAAACAGAAAAGAGATTCCAACTAATAGATAGATAGATAGATAGATAGATAGATAGATAGATACGAACAGAGTGGGTAGAAACAGATTGAAACAGATAGTTACGAATATAGATAGATAGATAGATAGATAGATAGATAGATAGATATGAACGGTTTGAGACAGTCTGATAAAAAACACTCTAGTCTTGTATAAGATCCCTCTTCATTCAAAGAGCATCAAAATCATTTTTCTTGTGGTCATTGTTCAAGTTTGGCACAAGTAGAGAGCTCCCTGTCAAATGAGCTCAGTACTTAGTACTTAGCTTAGATGTGGCACAAGGCTGAAAATATGGGGCAACCAGTGAGGATCGAACTCATTATTCAGTCTTAGTAGAGAGCTGCCTGTCAATGGAGACATAACAATTCAGTAGTCTTTTCTTTGTTTCTAACGGCATTTTCCTGTTTCTTAATACTTTGCTTAGCTTTTGTAAAAAATCTTTCGCTATCTCAATGTGCCTTCTCATTCCGGTGTCGCATTTTTTTGTCCTCTGTTAAGACAATTTCCAGATATTTAAATGTTTGTTCTTGTTTGATTTTGATATCTCTAATCTATACATTTCCTCTCGCTACAACCAGGCATTCTCTCTTGAAATTGATGCTTACTCATTTCTTTTCACTTTCCTTCACGGCCTTTTGTTGGAGTTCTTGTATTTTCCTTTCTGTGTCTACTACAGTGTTTTATCTGCAACGTACAACCCAAGAAACGGGTACGAAGAAAACTAAATCTGGCACGTAATCATCTTGCCAGCAGACTTCAAACTGAAGATAAACAAAGAAAGACAGAGAAATAGGACTTCTCACAACTAAATAAACACTACATCATGGGCAGTGCCAGATTTACCTATAGGCTTAGCAGGCAGATGTCTAGGACCTCAAAATGTATGGGGCCTTCAGCCAAGGTGTATAAATTTTTGACGCTGTCATAGGCCTTTTTTTTACACATGCTGTCATAACGTATTGTAGACTCTTCAGTAATTTTAAACACCCGTCATCATCATCAATTTTACTCAAATTGTTTAATTTAACGCTCTCCCTTTTTCCTCTACTTGTGAACATGAAGGATTTTGGAGGGGCCTCACAAGTGGAATAGCCTAGGACCTCGCTTTATCTAAATGCAGCCCAGCCGAAAATGCATGATTTTTAAGATCTTCAAAAATATTACGTTTGCATAGTGCGAACCCCTATATTAAATTACCTGTGTACAGTTCAAACGATCACCGAAAACCAGTTCCGGATTTACCTTTAGGTTTAGCAGGCTGAAGACTCGGAATTTAAAATCATGGGGCCCTCCAGCCAAGGTGGATAAAATTTTTGACACTTTCATACGCCTTTTTTACACATGCTGTCATAACACATTGTAGACTCTTCAGTAATTTTAAACATCCGTCATCATCCTCGATTTTACTCAAATTGTTTAATTTAACACTCTTCAATTTTCCTCTACTTGTGACAATTGGATTTTGGAGGGTCCTTCATCTAAATGCGGTCCTACCGAAAATGCATGATTTTTAAGATCTTCAAAAACATTACCTTTGTATAGTACAACCGGTCACCGAAAACCAGTTCCGGATTTACCTATAAGCTTAGCAGGCTGAAGCCTCGGGATTCAAAATTTAGGGGGCCTCCAGCCAAAGTGTATAATATTTTTGACACTGTCATAGGCCTTTCTTACACATGCTGTCATAACGTATTGTAGACTCTTCATTAATTTTAAACACCTGTCATCATTCTTGGCTTTACTCAAATTGTTTAATTTAACACTCTTCCATTTTCCCTCTATGCGTTAGAATGCGGGATTTGGAGGGGCCTCACAAGTGGAATAGCTTAGGGCCTCTTTTCATCAAAATGCGGCCTTGCCGAAAATGCACGTTTTTTAAGATCTTCAAAAACATTACGTTTGTATAGTACAAACGATCACCGAAACAGACATGACGTCCAAGTATATATAACATATTGTACTGAACTGACCGATATAAAGTTTTAGAAACAGATGTTCCAAAAAAATAAAATAAAAAGGAAGATGAAGTTTTATTATTTTGAAAATTAATAGCAGTGATGATTTTAGACAAGTGATACATCTTAACTTAGTAGCATTATCATCAGTAGGGCCTCAAAATCTAGGGGGCCCCCAGCCAAGGTGTATAATATTTTTGACCCTTTCATACGCCTTTCTTACACGTGTTGTCATAAGGCATTGTAGACTCTAAACGACCCTTCAGTAAACACCCATCATCATCCTCGGTTTTACTTAAATTGTTTAATTAAACACTCTTCCTGTTTCCTCTATTCGTCAGAATGGAGAGTTTGGGGGGGTCCTCACAAGTTGAATAGCTCAGGATCTCTCTTCATCTAAATGCAACCCTACCGAAAATGCATGATTTTTAAGAAAACATTACTTGTGTATAGTACAACCGGTCACCGAAAATCAGTTCCGGATTTGCCTATAGGCTTACTAGACTGAAGCATCGTGATTCAATATCTCGCCTTAACGGTGCATAATATTTTTGACACTGTTTTTTCTTATACATGCTGTCATAACGCACTGTAGGATCAAAATAACTCTTCACTAATTTTAAACACTCATCATCATCGGCTTTACTTAAACGGTTTAATAATTAAGAGTGTTAAATTAAAGTTTAATTTAACACTCTTCCGTTTTCCTCTACTGGTGAAAATGAAGGATTTTGAAGGGTCCTCACAAGTGGAATAGCTCAGGACCTCTGTTTATCTAAATCCGGTCTTGACCCCGATGACAACGGTCGTGCCCCTCATAATAAGTGCACTTGGAAGCGTCTCGGAAGTGAAATTAAATCTAGATGGCTGTGATGATGTAGGTAACAATATTGAGAGAAATACTAGAGATTAGATTAGATTAGATCAGCGGTTCTCAAACATTTTTATTTGGGGGGGGGCGCCTCCTTTCGCGCCAAAAGACAACCCTAACGCCCCTACTCACCCAAATGCATAGTCAACCTTTGATTAGATTTTCTTGGTGTTAGTATTTTATATGAAATGAGTATTTCCCATAATAATTGTTATATCAATCGGATACGATGGAAAGCGAAGGCAAGATGCACTTCAGGTACAATGCGTGCGTGTGGTGTATCCAGTCGTTCAGATGTGCTGCACACTTTCATCGCACCGCCCCAACTCTGGATCTTTCTACCGACACCAGTCGGTGGGGCGCCCACTTTGGGAGTAACTGAATTAATAATTCGAGGAAAGATTGCGACTCTCTAGATGATGCAAGCATAATACTGAGGAAGGTCCTGGAAATTGTCTACCAATCAGTGGGTACCTTACAGAATTTGAGATTGTTGCGTTCAGAAAAACATGGCTAAATAATGTCCGAACAGACCTCATAATTGTCTTTACTTACTGGGTTTAATGAAGAAGGTTTAGATAGATAGATAGATAGATAGATAGATAGATAGATAGATAGATAGATAGATAGATAAAATAGGAAAATTATGTCTATATACTTAAATAGAATAGGATAGATAGATAGATAGATAGATAGATAGATAGATAGATAGATAGATAGATAGAAACAGAGTGCTATAGATACATACGAGCAGACTGTGATAGATAGATAGATAGATATGGATAGATAGATAGATAGATAGATAGATAGATAGTTTGAAATAGAGAGCGAGAGAGAGACATACAAACAAACAAAAAAAGATATTGCAACCAATAGATAGATGAATAGATAGATAGATAGATAGATAGAAACAGAGCGCTATAGATATATACGAGCAGACTGTGATATATATATATATATATATATATATATATATATATATATATATATATATATATATATATACAGACAGATAGATTGTTTGAAAGAGAGAGCGAGAAAGATACAACCAAACAAAAAAGATATTGCAACCAATAGATAGATAGATAGATAGATAGATAGATAGATAGATAGATACGAACAGAGATAGAAACAGATTGAAACAGATAGTTACGAATATAGATAGATAGATAGATAGATAGATAGATAGATAGATAGATGTACAGACTGAGATAGATAGATAGATAGATAGATAGATAGATAGATAGATAGATAGATAGATAACATTGGAAAAATATCTGAACATAGAGAAATAAATTGACAGGAAGTGCATATGTACATTCTGGAATAGAAAAGTTGGAGAATGGGGAAACAGTAGGACACCTGGTGTGGTTCGTATTCACTCCATCAGTCAACTCATCTGCGAGACGATCTTTGTCGATATCATGTTCGAATTGGCCCCCGACTAACGCTTGGCAATGTGACAATGCTTTACCTATTACTAGTACTTGGCATTGGCATCCATAATTTATGGCCCTCAAAGTGTATCCCCCTACTGATGAAGCGAAAAAATAATTGCTCACTCCTGACCTAAAGTGATGGCTTGTCGACACGAACGATTTGAAGGAAAGCCAGATCTTTTCTATATCTTTCAGTAAGAGAGATAAAGAAGTCAACCAAATAGAGAGATGGCTGCAGATACGTTTAGTGACACGAACCTCCCACAGGTGGCATTCATGATCTACAACACCGTTAGTTGGTTTTGTGTCCCTCTGAGATTTTTTTTTTCTATGTTAAGTAATCCGTCAGCATCGGTGTCATTAAAATGATGCCCCACTCGCCCCCCCCCCACACTCCTTCGCCTCCTCTTGTCTTACACCGTTCAGAGATTATTGTGTCAGATAAAGGTGACTGGAGTTAATCACTTCCTACGTTATCACCTGGTCAGCCAGTTCCTCAAGTAGCAGGCTCATCTGAACATCTGTGAATGTAATGAATCGAAAGGCTGGGCGAATAATTAAGTTGGTACAGAGACTGAGAGGGGGGGGGGGAGTGAAGTAAAAAAAAGAAAGAAAAAGGGAAAAAAGAAAGCGTGGGATAAAAGAGATAGATAGATAGATAGATAGATAGATAGATAGATAGGCAAATTATATGTATCTACTTCGATAGATAGATAGATAGATAGATAGATAGATAGATAGATAGATAGATAGATAGATAGATAGATATAAAAAGGCAGGGATAGATAGATAGATAGATAGATAGATAGATAGATAGATAGATAGATAGATAGGAAAGCGTATATACATGCTGAAATAGAATAGAATCGGATAGATAGATAGATAGATAGATAGATAGATAGATAGATAGATAGATATACTGAAATACACAAACAGAAAAGAACGAAAGAAAGAAAGAAAGAACAGTATAACCGGACCAAAATATCCTTTGGTATCTACACTTCAAGATAATCTATGCTAGTATATGAATTGCCTGTCAGGCTATCGTGCATATTCCCCACCCGGAACAAGAGATGAAGGCTCAACCCTCGGGGGAAAAAAACAGCATTTTCAATGCTTCATTCTAACGGAGGCAGGGTCACTGTCTTAGAAAACTAATACGCTCTTCCCACCTTTATTTCACAAAAAAAAGAAAACCTGCACCCCACGGTACGTACACACATTTGACCTTGTTATACATGTAAGCTACACTGAATAAATCACCCGCAAGGTGTACATCTTTGACGGCTTCATGAATAGAAACTTCGTATTTAAAGCCAATTGAGACGCGCAAGACTCGTTATTGCCAATACAGACTTAATCCTCCTTGTGGATTTGCTGTTGAATTGAGTTGATGTGACATAGGCTTTCCTATGTTTCACCGTGCTAAGAGAACATAGGATTAACCCGTCGAACGCAGGTACCTGATCATTTTACCTCGGACATATTTGATGCAAATTTGAGAATTGCTTGCGTTAAAAGAATCATCGTCATCGGTGTTTTATTTCTACACTATTCTCTATACTGATCACTATATGGATCACTATACGAAATTCTATTCTCTATACTATTCCCTATTTCTACACTATTCTCTATATTGATCACTATATGGATCACTATACGGTTCGCTATTCTATATACTATTCCCTATTTCTACACTATTCTCTATATTGATCACTATATGGATCACTATACGGATGACTATATTATTCCCTGTTTCTACACTATTCTCTATATTGATCACTATATGGATCACTATACGAATTACTATTCTCTATACTATTCCCTATTTCTACACTATTCTCTATATTGATCACTATATGGATCACTCTAGGGATCGCTATACTCTATACTATTCCCTGTTTCTACACTATTCTCTATATTGATCACTATATGGATCACTATACGAATTACTATTCTCTATACTATTCCCTGTTTCTACACTATTCTCTATATTGATCACTATATGGATCACTATACGGATCGCTATACTCTATACTATTCCCTGTTTCTACACTATTCTCTATATTGATCACTATATAGATCACTATACGGATGACTATATTATTCCCTGTTTCTACACTATTCTCTATATTGATCACTATATGGATCACTATACGAATTACTATTCTCTATACTATTCCCTATTTCTACACTATTCTCTATATTGATCACTATATAGATCACTATACGGATGACTATATTATTCCTGTTTCTACACTATTCTCTATATTGATCACTATATGGATCACTATACGAATTACTATTCTCTATACTATTCCCTATTTCTACACTATTCTCTATATTGATCACTATATAGATCACTATACGGATGACTATATTATTCCTTATTTCTACACTATTCTCTACACTGATCACTATATGGATCACTTTATGGATCACTATTCCCTATAATATTCGGTGGTTACCTTTCGAGCGAGACTTATCGAATAAGTAGTGCGAGATTATTCAAAGGCGTCTTCAATGTCGTTACTATAGTTGTATCTGCGATTGCAAAGTCTCTACTACAACGAACATTTACGAAAGTATCAACGAGTATTCGTTGACATTACAAAAGTGGCAACGAGTGGTCGTTGACATCACTAAAACTTTTTTAAAAATGGAAATTTTGAAAAGTTGTCGAAATTTCTTAATGCTTTGTGTTAGACATTCAGGCAGCATTAAAAAATTACATTGATGATTAAAAGAAAGTTGGTTCTATGTGTCGCGCCAGAAAGTTTTTTCTCGCCCGAGTCCATCCTTCAAATCTATAAATCAACCATTCACCCTTGCATGGAATACTGCTGCCATATATGGTCTGGTTTTCCCCCGCTGTTTGTCTTAAGGTCCGCGACAAAATCTAGAGACGGATATGCAGTGTAAGTGGCCCTGATCTGGCATCTTTATCTACAGTCGCCCTCTCACAGATATGCCGTCGCCTCCCTCTGTCTTTTCTACAAATACTTTTACGGTAACTGCTCCGACGAGCTACATTCACTAGTTCCCAGACTGCATGAATTTAAACGCGCTACTAGGTTGGCATCTCGGTCCCCATGTCGAAACTGTTAAATGTAACCGTCTCTTCTACTCCAATAGCTTCATGTCTCGCACTTCCCGACTGTGGAACTCCTTTCCTATTACTTGCTTCCTGATAGCTATAATCTCCAACTATTCAAATGTAATGTCAATCGACATCTCCAGATGCCTTGATCTAATTCCCCGTCCTTTCTCTTCATCCTTTCCTCTATCACGACTCTTTACTATTGTTCCTACTTTCTGTAACCCCTTGCGTGCTAGTGGCATCACGCCTTGCTTGGAGTGAAAAGCTTTAAAAAAGTATAATCAAATAATAGGGGAGACGCGGCGGATAGCGGCTCGGATTAAGGAATCAGAGAGCCGAGTTCGAATTCCAGTCGAATCCATTACATTCACTTACGGGCTAATATCCTTGGGAAAGGTATGAATCCAACTCTTCTGGCTTGAAGAGGCACGGTAGAGTAATGGATTGCGGCTCGGATTGAGGAATCGGAGAGCCGAGTTCGAATTCCAGTCGAATCCATTACATTCACTTACGTGCTAATACCCTTGGGAAAGGTATGAATCCAACTCTTCTGGCTTGAAGAGGCACGGTAGAGTAATGGATAGCGGCTCGGATTGAGGAATCGGAGAGTCGAGTTCGAATTCCAGTCGAACCCATTACATTCACTTACGTGCTTATACCCTTGGGAAAGGTATGAATCCAACTCTTCTGGCTTGAAGAGGCACGGTAGAGTAATGGATTGCGGCTTGGATTGAGGAATCGGAGAGTCGAGTTCGAATTCCCGTCGAACCCATTACATTCACTTACGTGCTAATACCCTTCTTCTTACAAGAACTTGTTGGAGATCGTGTGGCTGTGTGCTTTATCAAATAGTCGTCTCCAGTACTGCTTTTACTTGGATGTCCACCTCTCCCCTAAATGTCTTTAGATTTTGTAAATTCACAATAGCAGTGAGCACGACCGTTTTGCTTTAATCTATTTCTACCCTAATTTCACGTCCAAAACAGTCTTCAATTTGAACCCATCGTGTAAGTGGAGGTCAGGATATGGGGGCCCATATTATAAGCCTAATCCAATACACAAATACTATCACAATTTCGCAATAACAAAATCGTTTGTCAATGAATCATGTGTGATTAATGGCCGATGCAATAACAAAAAGCTATTTTTTAAGCATTTCAACCCAAGCAAGGCGGGAGTGCCACTGATTCTCAGTGGAGTTACATAGAGTGAAGTTGAGAGAAAAAAACTGTGTCTAGGGGGAATGAGGAAAGGATAATAGATGAACGGGGTTCAAGAAGAACAAAGATGGCGATTGGTGTTGCATTTAAATCTTTAAGAATTGTAGTTATCAGGGAAGCAAGTAAACGGAAGGGAGTTTCACAGGCGGGAAGTGCGAGAAAAGAAACTGCTGGAGTAGAAGTAGCGGTTTCATTTGACTATTTCAATGGTAGAAGGGTGGGATCTAGATGCTAGTCTAGTAACGCGTTTAAATTTATGTAGACGGAGAACCAGGGAAAAAAGCTCGACAGAACAGGTGCCATGAAAATATTTGTAGAAAGACGGAGGGAAGCCACATCATGTTTGCGAGAACGTGACTGGATTCGAGATGCTAGGTCAGGATCGATTACATTGCAGATCCTTTTTTGGATTTTGTCGAGAACCTCGAGATGAACAGCCAGAAAACCAGACTAGATATGACAAAAATACTCAACGCGCGGACGAATGGTAGCTTTGTAGATATGTAAGATGGACTCTGACAAGAAAAACTTCTGGCACGACACAGTGGGTCAACTTTCCTTGCAGTAGATGCAGCTATTGATTCAATGTAGTTGTTCCACTTCAAGTCATTCGAAAGCGTAAGATGCAGTGAGACACTCTCCTGGCGTTTGGTATCGGCTATACTAATGGCGAGTAGGGAATTATCTCTGTGGTGGCGAAATGGGAGCAGTTTCGTTTTGGAGGCATTAAAATTTAAAGCCATTTCCTACTCCATTTAACCACTGACTGAAGGGCCAGGTTGACTTTGTCAGCGCTGGTGGCGGGTTTACTATTGAGACAAGAATAAATGGCAGTGTCATCTGCATGGATGCCTGTATGGGAGCTGGTGGCATCAGGAATGTCGCATCGTCCAATCGTATACGTTACAAGACAATGCATGAAAAAGAAAATAGCCTTGTCTGCAGGTAAGTGGTCTGAAACGTTCGTTAATGAATGCAAGTGTGGATGCTGAGGTCAACACAGAGGGCCGAGAGTCTGTTTCGCGCTTGACCGCATCTCGGTGGTGACCCCAGTGTCCACTCTTATATTTATATACATCTGTAATGATGAAAGGCAGAAATAATCACATTTAGCACACACACACACACACACACACACACACACACACACAGATGTGCACTCATATATAAACACGCGAACGCGCACAAACACACATGCACACACATGCACACATTAACATACACGCAGAAAAAGGAATCAAAATCAACCGAACAACAATAATAGTATCCCAATTGGCGCATGAATTAATTACGTTAAAATTAGCATAAAAATAATGAAAAACGAGAAAATCCGTAGTCAATCGCTGAAATCTCCTGAAGAGTGGACCGAACAACTACGAAAAATATTCGTTTGCAAAACTCCGAAATTGAGGCTCTGAATATAAAATCTATCAGGTAAGTGAAAAATCTTATTTTTATTAATCCTACACATTTATTTCTCCCTCTCTCTCTCTCTCTCTCTCTCTATATATATATATATATATATATATATATATATATATATATATATATATATATATATACTAACCTTAAAAAGACGCCCTATTGTGAGGCATTTAAGCTAGCTCCTACGGAGGATTCTTTTTTGGCCATAATCACAATAGCTAGGGTAGAGAAGATGCGATTGGCATCAATAAACTACAGAACTCAAAATTGATCGTGTGTGTGCGTGTGTGTGCGTGTGCGCGTGTGTGTGTGCGTGTGTGTGTGTGTGTGCGTGTGCGTGTGCGTGTGTGTGTGTGTGTGTGTGTGTGTGTGTGTGTGTGTGTGTGTGTGTGTGTGGGTGTGTGTGCAAATATATAGAAAAATAGGAAAGAACACGTTAGGTAAATAATCCGAAGTTCTTTAGTATTTTTGCTTTTATTTAAAAAAAAAACAGTGCTCAATAGAAAAGCAGAGCCTAAATCATACTTATTATAAAACCCAGGTTGTGTGTGTGTGTGTCTGTTCGCTTATATATTGGATCGGATTTCCTACATTTTTTAACCGATTTCAACAAAACTTCACAGGACTACGTAAAATTACCTTGCGGTAAAAATTGGAAAAACAATCGTTTTTGCACAAAATCAATTTGAAAATACGATTAAGAGGCATCGCTGTCGCGAGAATGAAAGGGGGACAACTCATATCGAGTTATACTTATTATAAAACCCAGGTTGTGTGTGTGTGTGTGTGTGTGTGTGTGTGTGTGTGTGTGTGTGTGTGTGTGTGTGTGTGTGTGTGTGTGTTCGTTTATATATGGGATCGGATTTCCTACATTTTTCAACCGATTTCAACAAAACTTCACTTTGGGGGGCAGGTAGTGTTTCTTATTGTCTTGCACATTTTTTTCTTTATTTTTACATTCAGAATGCTTTAAAAATTCCATTTACAAGACAATTGTTTATAATTCTATTCAATCGGTAGACTCATAACGATTGAAAACAATGCTTTTGTTTGAGTTTGGGTTTGACCAATTCGTAAAAAAAAACAAAAAAATCTAATTAAGGCATGCGTGTCCGTCAACCTTAAACAATAATCTTTGTCAATTTTATTTTTCAGTCTTTATGATGGTCGATACTTGATCTATCTCTTACTGTTACATCCCCAGGCAACGCCGGGCTCTACTGCTAGTTATAATTATTTTTTAAAATTCGCAAAATAAGAGTTCTCATGCTTCAAAAACAGGGGCCAAAAATTTCAATATAATTATTAAAATTAAAAGATCAAGCTCTGTTTCATCCTCAAGCGAAATTTTTGGAATAACTAATCTTGAAATTTACGCATCTTTATAAGCATGTTCATTATTTAAATTAATTACTATGGAAACGGCTGAAGCAATTATTTCAATAAAAGGTGTAAGGGTTAACAAATAATATATATATATATATATATATATATATATATATATATATATATATATATATATATATATATATATTCCCGTTGTTAACTGGGGCAAAAGATGTCTTGTCAATTTTAGCGCCTCCAAAACTAAGCTTCTCTTCATTAATCATCTGAGAGTCTTCCACTCCGCCTCCCATCAACATGGCTGATGTTATCCTCAAAGAATATGATTCGTTGTGCCCTGTTTTATTAAATTCAACCAACAAATTGTCTCTATTTAATTTCTTGCATTTTTCCAGTTTTCGAATAAGTTTTTGCATCGTCAAAAATACTCGTATAAAACTGAGCAAAATATTTTCTCCAAATTTTTTATTAATTTTTTTAAGATTCGAAATGTGGATAATTGCTATTTTCTAGGCTTATCAACCCTGTGGAGTTTATTTAAAGGTTATAGATCCGATGTCGTGTTAATTATTTACATTGTTTAGATTGTTCGAACTGTTGTCTTTATCTTTGTTGCCATATTCACAACGTTTCGGCCGTTGTACGCTCCGGCCTTCTTCAGTTGATTGGTATTTCGAAGTGAACCCTTTATTTCGTCCACCGGGGTAGATTGTTCTCGTTCCACGTGCCATGCCTTTTCCGGGTGTCTCACTATCTTCTTTTAACTCAACTCTACAAGTTTTGTTGTTTACCTCAGCTGTAACCAGGTATTGAACTCACAACTCTTTGGGTCAAGTCACTGGATTCAACCAACCCTTTTATCCACTGAGCCATGTGTTTTAAATTGTAAGAATTTTAGGGATGCAATTTTAGACTGTAAGAATTTTAGGGGTGTAATAATGATTTACTGATGCAAGTCTTACTAACTGATCCTTACCCATGAGAAGAATGAAAAGGTTGATTTATAACTTTGGTTTGGTTTGTTTTTCGGCATATCAACCTCGATGGCTTATTTAATGTCGACTAGATTTTT
The DNA here is from genome assembly GCA_903632075.3 of Acanthosepion pharaonis. Classification (NCBI taxonomy): domain Eukaryota; kingdom Metazoa; phylum Mollusca; class Cephalopoda; order Sepiida; family Sepiidae; genus Acanthosepion; species Acanthosepion pharaonis. The sequence goes on along the minus strand of CAHIKZ030000260.1, from coordinate 1,174,538 downwards.
ACTGCTGTTAATATTATGTTTTCAAAAATATATTTCTGGTATATAAAACTATTTTTACACTTTCATAATGGGAGTTAACTATAACATAGCTGGGTCCCTAACAGTTGCTACCACCCCCGGGTCAGGGTGGACCTGGGAATACCAGCAATTAAGAGATGGTTCCACGCTCCTCAAAAACCTCCTGATCAGAGATCTTGCTGTTGGGTGTAGTTTATCGTCTTACCCAGGATGCGGATGTAGTCTGTCGTCTTATCCAGGACGCGGATGTAGTTTATTGTCATACCCAGGACTGTGATTCATAACTTTCTCAAGGGCATTTGCACGTATGTGTGTATAAAGAAACCGACTGGAATTCGAACTCGGCTCTCCGATTTCGAAGTCTGGAAAACCAATGAAAAAATTAAACAGACTGACTTTTTCGATTGAATTTAAAAATCTAAATATACCGTATATAGATAGATAGATAGATAGATAGATAGATAGATAGATAGATAAAGAAAGAAAGAAAGAAAGAAAGAAAGAAAGAAAGAAAGAGAGCGATAGAGGGATTGTCACCATACATTTATATGTGTGGGTGTGTTGATTTTTAGGGGTAATTTGTCATAGAGCGATACCTGGCAACCTAGCTTTGCAAATCAGTGAGTTCAGCACTTACTGGGTCCCCCACCCCACAATGACCTTGTGACCTTTTTCCTAGAACGGAGCATGGCTTAGCATATGGTTGTATTGATTCTTTCTGTAAAACATGCTCTGCTTGTATCGAATACCTGCACGCTGCACCCAGCGTTTACCTACCTGTATGCAAGGTAAGCCAAGTGGTGTTACCAGCCGTCATCCCCCTCCCCGACACACACACGAACACACCTATCCTACCAGTCGGCCGGTGACGTCATCGCAATCTAAAAACTATGGTCTGACTCATTAAAGCAACCGTCTTGTTTTCTCTTAGAATAAAATGGAGAGCTATTTGTTTCACTTTAAGTGATACCAACTAATGCTGTTCAAATAAAACATTTAGACGCAGGTAGGAATCGAAAACCTTTTAGAATAATGCGGATTCTTCGCGTCCTCGTCGACGATAGTTTATTAGTATACTTTTTTTACAATGATTTAAACTCTTCAAAATATTAACATCAAGTAGATAAGATTTACGACCAAAAGCGACAAATTTTGATATAAAAACCCGAAAAAAGAAGAAAGAATACATAAACAACTTTATATTAGATGATACTTTTTAATTACCTATCAATCTATGGTGTCTGCAACTTTTTCTAGATTTCCTCAAAAGCTGTGAAAGCCACGATCGCCCATGTCCAGAATAGACGTGGTGCATAAAACAAGAAATAAGAATTCAAATAATTTTTTTTTTTTTTTTGGCGTTTTTTTTTCTTGGTATATTTTTAAAATTCGAGTTGTTTTCTAATGCAAGTTATTAAAATTTTTTATTCACATATAAAAAGATTTTTCACGCAATCATTTTCAAAAATATATCTGGTTCTATGTAGTAATCACAACAATTTTACTTTATCTTTTTTCTTACTAACACAAAGATTTTGACAATAGAATTTACTTTTATACAAATTTGTTTTTAGTATTGTTGTTGGAATTGTAATTGGTACCGAGTTTTTAATAGTAGGAGGAGGAAGAGTAGGAGTATAAAAAATATAAGATTTAATTAGCAAAATAACAGCGTTTCTTGCTTTTTTCAAAGCTTATCCAAAAAATGAGTATAAAAGTTTCTGATTTTATGTATTAAAGAAGGAAGCGGAGAATAGAAAGAAAGAAAAAAGAACAAGTAGTGTTTAGAAAGAAAGAATGAAAGAAAGAAAGAAAGAAAGAAAGAGGGAAGAAAGAAAGAATGCAAACAGTGACAAGAAAGAAAGAAAGAAAGAAAGAAAGAAAGAAAGAAAGAAAGAAAGAAAGAAAGAAACAAATGTTGGAAGAAGAAAGAAAAAAGAAAGAAAGAAAGAAAGAAAGAAAAGGGAAAGAAAGAAAGAAAGAAAGAAAGAAAGAAAGAAAAAAGAAAGAACAAACAAAC
>CAHIKZ030000260.1:1142500-1167500 GCA_903632075.3 Acanthosepion pharaonis | reverse complement strand
AAGATGAAATCTGTTAGAATAAACCAAAGAACTGAATTCACTTCCAACGTTTTTGAGTCATTATTAATTAAAATTATAATTAGCCACCAAAAGACGTCACCTTAATTTGCCTCACCAAAAAACGCGCGATTGAAAGAGCTTAGCGCATATTTTTGAAATAGCCAGATGCTTATTAAAAGAAGCTAAATATATGTGGTCTGCACCGTATGAAATGTTTACTGGTATTAAAGTAAACATTTCCAACATGCATTTATTTGAAATCATTTGCTATGTGTATATACAAAATCCTAACAAACTAGATGATCGAATGAGAAGGGAATATTTGGAGAATATGATAAAAGTAGTTCTGTATATTTGGCATATTTTCCCGAAAAAGTAAGAAGAAATTTACATATGTTCGCGGCATTTTGGTAGATGTGCGGGGGGGGGGTAATGGATAGTGGATCGGAATGAGAAATAGGAGGACCGATTTCGAATTCCAGTCGAATTTATTACAATCACACGATCGTAAATACCTTTAGTAAAGGTATGAATCTGTTCTCCCCCCCCCCCACTACGGGTTACAAATTAGGACTTGTATATGGAAAAATGATTGTTATCTCCTAAAAATTGTTAATGTACTCACAGAGGAGTTATTCTTGCAATCTAAAATATGTTTCGGCTTTAAATAATCCGTAAAAGGGTTGATAAGCCGTAAAAAATACACAAATCAATCAATTCCATAATTTCTTTCTTTGATCTTTTATTTATTTTTTGTCTTCTTTGCTTACGCTTCCCACCAAAAAGAATTGCCTAAAACCCGATCCAATTTTCCATAAATCACGTAATGATTGTTTTAATTTAACATTTCTTTTTATTTTCATATTTCTAGGCACTTTATTGATCTGTTGCCTTCAGAAGCCTCTTTTGACGAACTTAACAACAGACATTAATTTTTTCAATAATTACTGTCACGCAGTATTTCCCATTCTTTCATCCTTTTTTTCGCTTCGTTCTTTTTACCTTTTCTATGCGTGTGTATTTCGTCCTTGTCTTTTGCTCGGCAAACATGATTCCGACATATAAGGTATTTAAGCGTCTGATCAGATTTGCTTTCTCTCTCTCCCCCCATCTCTCTCTGTCTTTCTCTCTCTTCTCTTGCTCTCTCTTCCCTATCTCTCTACCTCTCTTCCCACTCTAACTCTATCTCTTCCTCGCTCACTCTCCACTCTCTCTTCTTTCTCCCCTCTGCATAACACCCTTTCTCCCATTCTCTCTCTTTGTCCCACTATCTCCTTTTCTCTCTCTCTCTCTCTCTCGTTCTCTGTCTCTTCTTCTTCCTCACTCTCTCTCCTCTCTTCTCTTTCTACTCTCTCTCTACCTCTATCTCTCCCGCGTTCCCTCCCCCTCCTCTTTCTTTTTAACCTCTCTACCTCTATTACTCTTTCTCTCTCTCCTCCCTCTTTCCCCTTCTTTTTCGTTCCCTCTGTCTTCAAGTTTCTTCCTTTCCCTTACTCTCTCTCCCTCTTTCCCCTCTTTATCCCTCACAACCATCTCTTTTCACTCGCTCTACCTCTATCACTCCTTCTCTCTCCCTCTCTCTCTCTCTCTCTCTCTCATTCCCTCTGTCTTCTCATCACTCCCTTTCCCTCCCTCTTCCTCCTTGCTATCTCTTCACCACTCTTCCCCCTCTAAATCTATTTCTTCCTCGCTCTCTTTCCTCTGTAACCCTATCTTCCTCCCTCACTCTCCACTATCTCCTCTTTCTCCTCTCTACCTATCCACATTTTCCCATTCTCTCCCTTTTTCCCCACTGTCTCCTTCTCTCTCTCTCTCTCTCTCTCTCTCTTATTTCCTATGTCTTCTTCTTCCTCCTTCACTCCCTCCCCTCTCTTCTTCTTCTTTCTCTCTACCTCTATCACTTCCTCATTCCCTCTCCTCCTCCCCTTTCTTTTCACCCTCTCTACCTCTATCATTCCTTCTCTCTCCCCCTCTCTCGTTCCCTCTGTCTTCCAATCTCTTTCTTTCTCTTACTATTTCTCCCTCTTTCCCTCTCTCTCTCTCTCCCTCTCCACTCTTTTTCACTCTCTCTACGTCTTCCCATCTCTTCTTGCTTTATATTGCGCTATTGTATCTTCCATCTGTTTATGATTTTTTTTTCTTTACGGGAAGTCGTCATTCTCTTTTACCGTAAATCGTTCCTTCTCTTTGATATTTAGCAACTTCAATCAAATTAATTTTGCCAGAAAAATTTTCTCCGTCAGTTCAATGGGTAATTTTATTTTTTATGACTGAGCGATGCCTACACTCCCTCAGCGCCACTCACAAGAAATATCCCGCGAAAAGAAAAATGGCAAACGATAAAGGCTGAGAAGAAAGTCTTTTCTTTAATGCTTCTAATGATACTATTTCAAAAATACAGAAAATAAAAGATACGGAACCGACATACGATCAGCGAAACTATTAACTATTTTTTTTTTAAATAATATATTTATGTTTCATTCATATTTGAAAAAAAATATTTCTGCTATGATTTTTGTATTTTTACGAGAGTCGTTCAAAAAGTTCTAAGCCTTACCCAGAAAGAAGAGCGATAGCTGAACATTGCCACTTTTTATAAAACTAGAAAAACTAATTCAGATTTCTGTCTTCATTTCTGTCCTAATAGAATAGAAAAGATAGATAGATAGATAGATAGATAGATAGATAGATAGATAGATAGATAGATAGATGAGAATTTTGTCGTTCAAAAAACTAATTCAGTTTCTAATTTCTGTCCTCACCAAAAAAAAAGAGCCATAACACCCAGAAAAAGAGCCATAACTGAACAATTTTGTTATGGCAACACATTGCCACTTTTTATAAAACTAGACAAAACTAATTCAGATTTCTGTCTTCATTTCTGTCCTAATAGAATAGAAAAGATAGATAGATAGATAGATAGATACGAGAGTCGTTCAAAAAGTTCTAAGCCTCACCCAGAAAAAAGAGCCATAACTGAACAATTTTGTTATAAAACTAACAAAACTAATTCAGATTTCTGTCTTCACTTTTCTATAAAACTAGAAAACTAATTCAGATTTTTTTTCAAAATAGTCTTAATTGAATAACTGAATAGAATAGATAGATAGATAGATAGATAGATAGATAGATAGATAGATAGATAGATAGATAGATAGATAGATAGATAGATACGAGAGTTGTTCAAAAAGTTCTAAGTCTCATCCAGAAAGAAGTGTCATAGCTGAACATTTTTGTCGTGTCAACTCACCACCCCTTCTTATAAAACTAGAAAAACAAATTCAGATTTCTGTGCAGGTGAGGCCCATACAGAGGTGTGTAACAAATCTAAAAATGGACAAAACAGAGGTCCGAGCAGTCATAAAGTATCTGCAAAAGAAAGGTATGACATCCAAAGAAATTCATGAGGACATGGTACAGCCATTTGCTGAGGACTCCCCTTCCTATGCAACTGTGAAGAGGCGGGCTGCGGAATTCAAGCGAAACAGGGACAGCACAAAAGAGGATCCTCGGCAAAGTCGTCCAAAGATCTCAAACACTGATGAACAAGTTGATGCCATTCAACGTATGGTTTTGGATGACAAACCTCTTACTGTCCAGCAGATATCCATAGGTATTAGTTCTGGTGCGCCTCATAATGGTTTAACTGAGTTCTTGGGCAAGAGTAAAAATGGGGCCCAAGAAGGCTGACACCAGAGTAGAAGCTGGAAAGTGTTGACTTTTCCAGGACACTTCTGACTCGCTTTCAAGCTGACCCTGAGAATTTACTCCGTAGATTAGTAATTCACAATGAAACCTGGATCATTTCGAACATGAATCGAAGATTCAAAGCAAACCGTGGAAACACTCTGTTTCTCCAACCCCGAAGAAGTTCAAGCAGGTAGCGTCTGTTGGCAAGGTGATAGCTTCTGTAAAGAAGTGGACTGCGGAATTCAAGCGAGGTAGGGACAGCACAAAAGATGACCCCCGGCTAGGTGGTCCAAAAACCTCAACCACTAATGAACAAGTTGATGCCATTCGCCGTATGGTTTTGAATGACAGCCGTCTTACTGTCCAGCAGATAGATAACTACATGGGCATTAGTTCTGATTCGGTCCATACTGTTTTACTGATCTTGGGGATGAGCAAGCTGTCTGCAAGATGTGTCGCAAGAATATTAACACCAGAGCAGAAGCTGAACAAAGTGGAAATTCCCAGGATACTTGTGACTCGCTTTCTGGCTAACCCTGAGAATTTTCACCGCAGATTAGTAACTCAAGATTGGTTTGAACCTAAATCAAAGATTCAAAGCAAACAATTTCTCCACCCCCGAAGAAGTTCAAACAGGCAGCGTCTGTTGGCAAGGTGATGGCTTCTGGTTTTGGGGGATTCCGAAGGCATAATCATGATAAACTACCTGGGAAAAGGGGGAAAACCATTAAAAGACAGTACTATGAATCAGAATTAAGACAACTGAAGGAAGCGATCAAGTCAAAACGCAGACAGAAGCTGTCGAAAAGTGTGCTCTTGCTCCAGGATAACGGGCCCGTTCACACTGCTCAGGTTGCTGAAGTAGCCAACCGTGGCTTTGAATTGCTACATCATCCCCCTTACTCACCGGAATTAACTTCATCTGACTTATTCCTGTTTCTTAAACTCAAACTCCACCTGCGTGGACGCCATTTTGAAAACAATGATGAGATCATATGCGGTGTGGGGGTGTTTTTGGGGTGACCAGGTCAACACCTTCTTCCGTGTTGGAATTGCAATATTTAAGTTGGTTTGGTTTAGTTTGTTTTGTTTTGTTTTACGGTATATCAACCTCAATGGGTTATTTAATGCCAACAAAATTTTCATTGTTGGTAATATTTTTTCCAAAAATCAATTTCTGGTAATATATTTTTTCCTTCAGAAATATATTTCTGGTAATAATTTTTCTTCGCTGGTAATATTTTTTTCAAAAAATGTATAGCTGGTATTTTTTTTTAAACGTATAGCTGGTAATATTTTTTTAAAATGTAATGCCGGTAATATTTTTTTCAAAAATGTATTGCTGGTAATAATTTTTTACAAAGTATTTCTGGTATCAAGACCTATTTTTACACTTTCATAGTATTTTGACCCCATTAAGAGGGCAAAAGTTTTGTCCGGGGAGGTAGACAGGCCCGGACACTTTTAAGCGGGTTCTACGGGAATATTTTTGGCCGAGCCTACGGGCTCGGAAAACCCACGGTAAACTCGGCCTTGTGCCACATACATCCCTCATGGTGGGGCTGTTAAATATAACAGTCGACTAGATTGTTCAACAGTCGAACTCTCTGCCTTGAGCAGAGAGGAACCCGGATGAGGCTTTGCCAAAAGCCAGTGTTTCGTCGGTGGAGGTAGACAGACGCCTGAACACGTTTATGCGGGCTCAGAAAACCCACGGTAAACTCGGCCTTGTGCCACAAACATCCCTCGTGTGTGGGGGCTGTTAAATATTAACAGTAGAATAGATTGTTCGTTACTGTCGAACTCTCTACCTTGAGCAGAGAGGAACCCAGACGAGACTTTGCTGAAGGACAAAGTTTCGTCTAGGGAGGTAGACAGACTCGAACCCGTTTATGCTGGTTCTACGGGGATTTTTTGGCCGAGCCTACGAGCTCGGATGACTCACCTTAAACTCGGTGTTGTGCCACATGTACCCTCTTGTGGGAAGGGGCTACTAAATATCAACAGTGAATAGATTGAGCGCTAGTCGTGTCGTGTAATACTCTTCTGGTGTACTTACTGTTTACTATACGATATATCTGCAAACCTGGTTTTTGTTCTTACTTAACCATTTACTTATAAATATCACCACTTCATTTCCAACGTCCGCTTGTGTTATTCCTCATTCAGAAACCTTTCCTGGGTTACAACAGCCTTCTAGGTCTAACATTCTAGTCTGATATGAAGTGGAAAGACTATATGGAATCCATTGCTAGGTCTTCTGCTAAGAAAGTCGGTTCAATGTGTCATCGATTACCTATGTCATTTGTCCATACTTTGAATATTGCAGCCACATATGGTCCACCGCTCCTGCTGTATATTTAAAGATTCTTGATAAAGTCCAAAGAATCCTCAATATTATTGGTCCTGACCTGGCATCTCGGCTTCAGTCACTTTCCCACCGTCGTAACATAGCTTCCTTGTGACGTTTCTATAAATAGTTTCATGGTAATTGTTTAGTATTTACATTAGTCGGACTATTGTCCTTATCTTTGTCGCCATATTTGTCACAACGTTTCGGCCGTTGCACGCTCCGGCCTTCTTCAGGTGGTTGGAATTTCGAACTGAACCCTTTATTTCGATCACTGGGGTAGACTGTTCTAGTTCCACGTGCCATGTTTGATGGACGTCAGTTATCAGTTATCTCCTGCTAATTTTCCCTCTGAAAGTTCTCCACTGCCTTAACCAGGTATTGAACTCACCTTCTTTGGGTCTGTCACTGGATCTAACCAACGCCTTTATCCACTGTGACATGTGTCCTTGAGGAAATTCCAACCACCTGAAGAAGGCCGGAGCGTACAACGGCCGAAACGTTGTGACAAATATGGCGACAAAGATGAGGACAATAGTCCGACTAATGTAAATACTGTACATAATACCTCATCTCAGAAATATAGACAGACTCATGGTAATTGTTTGGATGAACTTTCCGCTATGGGATCTAGCACTGTGTCGCGAAAAAAACCATATTTTTAATCAATTAATTTACATTAAGCACTGTTTTGTAAAAATAAAAATATCTATAAGAACACCGGATTATATATCTTACTGTTCTTTCTTTATATATATTTATATATATATATATATATATATATATATATATATATATATATATATATATATATATACAGAAATCCCTCGATTAATGCATTTTCGATTAGCGCGCTAAAATTTTTATATAATAAAATTCGATTATTTCATACATGATACACGATTAATGCACTAAAACATTCTTCATTTTAACCATAATAATTGAAAATTGATTTTTATAGTTACCGATGTACAAATTAGGGGCACTAATTGAGGAATTCCTGTATATATATATATATATATATATATATATATATATATATATATATATATAATCAAATGAAATGAATAATTATAGGTAAATATACGAGCAAGAATTCGTATATAAATACATATCTCTATCTATACAGGGCAGGATGAGTGTGTGTGTGTGTGTGTGTGTGTGTGTCTGTGTGTGTGTGTGTGTGTGTGTGTGTGTGTGTGTAACGAATGCACGGCTGCAATTTTCGACGGATTTGCACCAAAATTTACATGCGTGAAGGCCTAGACCGACTTTGCATTTCCCAACTCCCATCGATAGTGGAAATAATCGATTTTTTCATGCTTCTACGGTAGTTTTCATGTAGTTTGCGGCCATTTTCTACTGGCCAGAGTGAGAGCCTATAGCTGGCTGCCACGAATAGACAGGAAGATTCTATTGGCCAGCGTGAGAGCCAACAGCTGACTGACATGAATGTTAACTAACATGCTAGCATGCAAAAAAATCGATAGCTGCATTCGTCACATGTGGGAAAAATTTAAATCTGCATGGCACTTTATTCCAATTGGCTCATTCGCTTGCTTAAACTCAACGTTGATTCTGATTCCGCAGAACTGGGTTGGGTGTGAAAAAGTATTTTCTGTTAACATTATTTTTTTCGTTCGGTTTTTCCAGTTTCGAGTCATTTTTTAAAGCTGATCGTTTTGTGTTCATTTTGTTTAGTTCTTTTTTCGTAACAGATTTAATGTTTAGTATAGAGCTTAGGAAAAATTCGCAGTGTGAGATAGGCAATAAGTAAGGCATGTAGCAACATCAGCACGGCAAAGGGTACTCCTTTAAAGGCAAGGAAGGGCAAAATTATTTTAAGTCAAGTGATAGCGATTACTGTATGAGTCGTACGATTTTTGAATCAAGCACGGGCAACGCCGGGCCATGCCGCTAGTATATACTATAGTGTAAGAAAAGTCATTTAAATAGTAAGAATAAAATATATCACGATAACCAGACATATTAAACAAACTGTGTGAACCCAAACTTCGCAACTGATGATAACAAGCAGTATGAAACTCCGAGTTGAGCGATTAATGTAAGATATATATATATATATATATATATATATATATATATATATATATATATATATTACTTTTTATGGATACACTTATTTGAGTAAATGCTGTTATTTAATTAAACAGTATTAATTATATTTATCGGATACAATGTTCGAGAAATTTCGTAGAAAATATGCGTTCCACGACAGGAATCAAACCTGTACCCTATACGGAACCATCATCGAGCCTGATGTGCTATGACCGTTCCGGTTTAGTAAAGCTGGAATTACTGCTTTTAAACACACACCTTCGCCGATTTTTCTCGGTCCATCATATCTGCTCTGAAATTTACTCAAATATGTGTACGTATAAATAGAAAATATATTAAAATATTTGTCAGATTTATTCCATTTCATATATGTTGTCATTATTTTACGTTAAGTTACAATTTCAGAGATATATATATATATATATATATATATATATATATATATATATATATATATATATATACACTGCGTGCCAAATTATTATTGAGATAACTTTTTTCTAATATTTCAGAAACCGTCCAATCAATTCACACAAAATTTTCACACAATGTTGGCAACACTGACCTGCGCAAACACTGAAATTTTTCTATTGATCTGCGCAATGTAAACAAACTGGCGCCATATTTGTTATCAGCACGGTGATTTGAGTGTTCCAAATTATTAGAAAAGTGTAAGAATTTAGTGAAAAGATGGGCCATAAAAGCAGTCTAAGTGATGCTGAAGATAAAACTATCACCTCAGAACTCTCAAAAGGTAAATCTACCCTAGAAATTTCTAAAATTATTGGGAGCTGTCATCAAACAGTTAAAAAGTTCACCACATTGCCAACATGGTGTGAAAATTCTGCGTGAATTGATTGGGCAGTTTCTGAAATATTAGAAAAAAAGTTATCTCGATAATAATCTGGCACGCAGTGTATATATATATATATATATATATATATATATATATATATATATATATATATTCAAACAGATATTGTTAAATATAATAGACAACAAGTGTCTATTATGTTTGATAATGAGCCACTCTAAACTCTATATATTTGCTTTAATTTTGGTTGAAAATAAAGACAAAAACTGTCCAACGTTTGGATATTTTTTTATTATGCTGTTCATCAGAGTGGTTATATGAACATTTCAACAAAGATATTTACCAATAAAGGTGATATCCTGTTATGTTGAAATGGCCATATAACCACGCAGATAATGGTTCATTTGAGCCGAAAGCTTAAATCGAGGAACAGCATAATAAAAATACATCCAAATGTTAGACAGTCTTTGTCTTTATTTTATCCCGAGATTAAAGCAACCATACGAAGTTTAGAATGTCTAATGATCAAACATAATAGATATTCGTTGTCAGTTATATTTAACAACATATGTTTGAATCATGACCTGCTCCCTCAATACATTATATATATATATATATATATATATATATATATATATATATATATATATGAAGAAATATAGTCTTAAGGTGTGCTATATTTATGGGATAAAGTGCCCAATATCGGAGATAGAGCGTGTGTAAATATAAAAGTGAACATATGCAATCGTCAGGCACTTTGATTGACATATAGTTTCATGAAATAGACTGTCAGCCTCCGATTGCATATAGCATGACTTTTATATATATATATATATATATATATATATATATATATATATATATATATATATATATATATATTCCAGTCGAATTCATTACATTCAATTGCGTGCTAATACGCTTGGGAAAGGTGTGAATCCTCTTCTTTTCTTTCCAGCTATGGGTAACTAGCAGGACAGACTGGGTTCTATTGCCTTGGATGGCAACTGGTCTAGGAGAAGGACAACTGTGAATTCAAAACCCGCGGAGGATTGTTTGGGGACCTTGTGGCACTTAGTGCACCAGGTCTTTGTATTTGGCCCTTCAAAAAGTGTGGATGGTCCTGCACGAAACCTTCACCACTATAATCAAATCTCATGTGCTGTTGTCGAGCTGTCGGTTTCCTGGGAACTAATCTGCTTGACCGTCATACGTCGAATTCGACAGGAGAGTCGAGAGCGTGAATATATATATATATATATATATATATATATATATATATATATATATATATACATATATATATATGGTAGCGTCCAAAACTAAGGGACAAAATTTTAAAACCTAATATTTGTTAGAAATAACAACTGTGAAAAGCTGAAATTTTGACAACTGGTAGTCGTTATCATCCATAATAACATACTAAAATTTGAATCATTTTCAAAGGATAGAAAAAGAATTATAACAATTATTTATTTATTTTCAAATTTGGAACGTCCAAAAGTAAGGGACAAAATTGAGAAAAACAATGTAAACAGTCTGCTATATTCAAATTTTTTGATTTTCTCTAAAGAATAAGTCTTACTTAGTCATTTGTAAACGTTGCATCAGCCGGCACCATGGCGAAACGCCAAAAACTTGATTACACTGTGAGACAAGCTATTGTGAAGCTACACAAGGAAAAGCACACCATTAGAGAGATTTCTAACAAATATTAGGTTTTAAAATTTTGTCTCTTAGTTTGGGACGCTACTGTATATATATATATATATATATATATATATATATATATATATATATATATATATGGAGGGGGGAGAGAGAGAGAGAGAGAGAGAGAGTCTGTGTAAAAGGATGAGAGAATCATGGAGAGATCTGAAAGGCTAATACTGTTTTTTTTTTATAAATAGATTTGTCTTCATACCATTATCGTCATCTATTTATTTTTCTATTTACATCGTTCCATGAATAGCATCTTTTTGTCGTGGATTTCTTGTTCTAAGTACGTATGTCCAGCGGCTGTTTACTTTTCTGTATCGAAAAATCTTTTTTTTTTTTCTGCAGAGGAGAACGAACTCAAGAAATAAGACACAGATGAAATTCCTTCCAATTATTTTGTCCGTGTTTATTTGTGTATTCATTTATGTTCAAAATAATTCCTCGATTCTACCGGCCAACAGTTCACAAGACACGGGCAACAAAAAAAAAAGACATCCTGTCAAATTATAAATCGTCAAAATAGAAAACCAATTACTTTTTCGGTTAAACCTTAATGAAACTAACGTCCATGATTTAACCTTTTGTTTTTTATTAATTTACAACCAACAATGCGCGAAAGCCACTCAAGGTAGAGTTTAGCTACAACTACCTGAAGTTGGTTCTCTGTGTCGCACCAGAAGGTTTTTCCCGCCTGAGTCCATCCTTCAAATCTACAAACCAACCATTCGTCTGGAATACTATTGCCATATATGGTCTGGTTCCCCCGTGGTTTATCTACGAGGTTCTCGACAAAATCCGGAGACGGATATGCAATGTGATAGATCCTGACCTGGCATCCCGTTTACAGTCAGTTTCTCACAGACGTGGCTTCCCTCTGTCTTTTCTGCAAATATTTTCATGGCAACTGCTCTGAGGAGCTACTTTCACTGGTTCCCAAACTGCATGAATTTAAACGTGCTACTAAGTTGGCATCTCTGTCCCACCTTTTTACTATCGAAACAGTTAAATATAATCGCCTCAACTACTCCAACAGCTTCTTCTCTCGCACTTCCCGACAGCGCAACTCCTTTCCTCTTACTTGCTTTCCTGATAACTATAATCTTCAAACATTCAAATGTAATGTCAATCGACATCTTCTGATGCCTTGACTTGGATCCCTGTCCTTCTCTTTATCCTTTTTCCAAACATTCCTCTTTATTCTTACTCTCATTAAGCATTTCACCGCAAGCAAGGTGCGAGTGCCACTAGCACGCAAGGGGTTACAACCCCTTGCTTGCTAGTGGCTTATCAAGAAGATAAAGTGGTAGGAAGTGTAGATTATTTTAAATCGATAAGGATTGAACCTTGACTTGAAGAGGTCAAGATTTTGGTGTTCAGGGAAGTATCTACGCGGGAGTTTGATTTACAAAGTGGCAGTTCTTGGGAAAATATTGGGAACCGACTTCTTAAATTTGAAACATGGGGTAAATGAGGGTGATTCGACTCTGTGCAAGTGGGCTGTTTCAACTGTAAAGGTCTGAACTTGTGGAACTAAAGAATGGAACTCGTCTGAACATTTGCCATGGAAATAACCACAGAGCATTGGAAGGCTTGCAAAGTTGCGTTTGTGAGAAAGACGCCGCAGGGTGGAGAAGATGAAGTCTTGCTCCATAAGACATTTTGAACTCTATCAAGGCGGTAAAATGTGGATTGTGTAGCTTCAGACCGGATTTTTTTTTTTTGGGGGGTAATCATTTCCAAGCAAGGCGATAATGCTACTAAGACGCAAGGAGGGCTACCTAGATTGAAAGAAAATGAGAAGACGTTAGTGAGGAGACAGGAGAACAAAAGAACGGGTTTCAGGAAGCAAATAAAAAAGATTTGTCTGAAAATGAAACGTTTTTCCCAAGACGAGCTACATTCGCTAGTTTCATTAGTTCAGACCTTTGCAGTTAAGAAACAGTCAAAAAAATATCTATAAAAGAAAGGTGTGGCATCAAAGGTAATCCATGAGGACATGATACAGATACTTGCAGAGGTCTCCCCTTCCTAAGCAACTGTCCAGAAGTAGGCTGCGGAATTCAAGCCGGGTAGGGACAGCACAGAAGATGACCCCCGGCTAGGTGGTCCAAAATTTTTGTTATGATCCCTACCTGATCCAGAGGCCCAAGCAGTCATGAAGTATCTGCAAAAGAAAGGTATGACCTGACACCTGAGGAAATCCATGAGAACATGTTACAGACGTTGAGGTCTTCCCCTTCCTATGTAACTGTGAAGAGGCGGGTTGCGGAATTCAAGCGAGATAGGGACAACACAGAAGATAACCCTCGGCCAGGGTGTTTGAAAACCTCAACCACTAATGAACAAGTTGATGCGATTCGCTGTATGACAGACGTTTTTCTGTCCCGCAGATATTTAACTCTATGGGCATTAGTTCTGATTCGGTCCATACTGTTTTAACTGCGATCTTGGGGATTAACAAGCTGTCTGTAAAATGGGCCCCCAAGAATGCTGATAGCAGAGGAGAAGCAGAAAAGGGTCGACAATTCCAGGACACATCTAACTTGCTCCCAGAGGCTGATCCCGAGAATTTACCTATAGCTGGAGGGAGATGAAGAGGATTAATACCTTTCCCAAGCACGTAAGTGAATGTAATGGATTCGAGTGGAATTCGAACTCGGCACTCCGATTCCTCAATCCGAGTCGCTATCCACGACTCCACCCGATGGATCGATCGATCGATCGATCGATGGATGGATGGATGGATGTGTCTATATATATATATATATATATATATATATATATGTGTGTGTGTGTGTGTGTGTGTGTGTGTGTGTATGTCTATATATATATATATATATATATATATGTGTGTGTGTGTGTGTGTGTGTGTGTGTGTATGTATGTATGTCTATATATATATATATGTGTGTGTGTGTGTGTGTGTGTGTATGTATGTATGTCTATATATATATATATATATATATATATGTGTGTGTGTGTGTGTGTGTGTGTGTGTGTGTGTGTGTGTGCGTGCAAATATATTGATAAGATCGGAAAGAACCGTTAGATTGATGATCCGAAGTGATTTAGTATTTTTGTTTTTATTTTTTAAAAAACAGTGCTCAGTACAAAAGTAGAGCCTGGATTATAATTATTTTTTAAGAAAATATGATTCCCTCGCTACATAAGAATTACCATGTTTCAAAAACAGAAGCTAAAAACTTCCAATTCAATTATCAAAATTAAATTAAATTAAAGTACCTAGTTCTGTTTCATTTTCAAGCGAATTTTGGAAAGTCCATAGGCATTAGTTCTGATTCGGTTCATACTGTTTTAACTGCGATCTTGTGGATTAACAAGCTGTTTGTAAGATCCCCACTTCCCCAAGAATTAGATCCAGTGACAGGAGCCAAAGAGTTGCGAGTTCAATACCTCTTTATGGCAGTGAAGAACTTTCAGAGGGGGAATTAACGGGAGATAACTGATAACTGACATTCATTAGACACGGCACGTGGAACTAGAACAGTCTACACCAGCAGGCGAAATAAAGGGTTCAGTTCAACACTAGAGCAGAAGCTGAAAAAGTGAAAATTACCAGGACACTTGTGACTCGCTTCCAGGCTGACCTTGAGAATTTTCCAGGACACTTGTGACTCGCTTCCAGGCTGACCTTGAGAATTTTCCAGGACACTTGTGACTCGCTTCCAGGCTGACCTTGAGAATTTTCCAGGACACTTGTGACTCGCTTCCAGGCTGACCTTGAGAATTTTCCAGGACACTTGTGACTCGCTTCCAGGCTGACCTTGAGAATTTTCCACCACAGATTAGTAACTCAAGATGAAACCTGGTTTCACCATTTCGATCTTGACCATGACGATGGCATGAATACAGTTGCGAACCATTCTCACTCCCTTCGTTGAAGTTCCATTCGGACAACTTATTCCCAAGGGTCACTGCTTTGTGAAACAAACTTCCAAGAAGATGCTTCCCCGGCCACTCCAATCTTCAAGTCCACGGTCAACCTTTATATGTCCGTTATATCCTCCATAATATACAATTAACTCCTTATTCAGTGACCCTCTTCCTTGATCGGCTATTGGGATTTGAATTGAATGAACAACAGCGTAAAGAATAAGAATAGATAGATAAATAAATAAATAAATAAATAAATAAATAAAAATTCAGCTGTTAGATCTTGGGAGTGGTCAGAGGAGAGTACGGAGCCTCCTATCCTTTTGATTATTGGAGCGTTTGTCTGTAACCTCTAACATCGTCTGTAGAGTTGTTACCGTAATTTATTGTCGAGAGAAATAGCAGACATGGAGTTCTTGAGATACAAGATCGCCCCCCCCCTGAAAAGACAGTGCACATAGAGAGTGAAGGATTATTCTCAATCAACTTGATTTTAATTAAATGTCCG
Organism: Acanthosepion pharaonis; assembly: GCA_903632075.3. Lineage (NCBI taxonomy): Eukaryota > Metazoa > Mollusca > Cephalopoda > Sepiida > Sepiidae > Acanthosepion > Acanthosepion pharaonis. Next base: position 1,152,446 of record CAHIKZ030000260.1, on the reverse strand, counting down.
GTCATTTTCTTTTAGCGCTTTTTAATGAAGAAATCTAAAAAAGATGTTTCCTGGTTTTACACAACTTGCAACACATGGCACAGTGGATAAAGGCGTAGGTTAGGTCCATTGACAGGACCCAAAGAGTTGTGAGTTCCATACCTGGTTTAGGCAGTGGTTGGAATGTTGAACTGAACCCTTTTTTTTTTTTTTTTTTTCGCTCTCTGGGGTAGACGGTTCTAGTTCCACGTGACTTTAAGGACACATGGCACAGTGGATAAAGGCGTTGATTAGATCCAGTGACAGGAGCCAAAGAGTTGCGAGTTCAATACCTCTTTATGGCAGTGAAGAACTTTCAGAGGGGGAATTAACAGGAGATAACTGATAAGTGACATTCATTAGACACGGCACGTGGAACTAGAACAGTCTACACCAGCAGGCGAAATAAAGGGTTCAGTTCGACATTCCAACCACCTGAACAAGACCAACGCGTACAACGGCCGAAACGTTGTGATAAATATGGCAACAAAGATGAGGATAATAGTCCGAATAATGTAAATAGTGTACATAATACCTCATGTCAGAAATATAGACAGATACTAAAAATATTTTCTTGGCTTTAAATAATCCGCAAAGGCCGTAAAAACACAAATCAGTTAAGCACGGCTGTCTTTCTAGACTGTTTGCCAACGACGGCTAGAGAACCTAATTTCTCCTGTTATTTAACCCATAGTTGAGGAACCCTGCCGTTGTTTTTTTTTTTTTTTTTTTTTTTTTTTTTTTTTTTTTTTTTTGTTTTGTTTTCGGGGATGGGTAGTGCTAATCAAAAAGAAATAATTTTCAAAGAGAATGTTTTTTTAATTTTTTGAAAAAAATATTAATTTAAATTTTTATCGCATCACCAAAAAAATCAAACGAGAACAAAGCAGAAGACCCCCTCCCCAACCACAAAAAGAAATCTATAAAATTAGTCACATTTCATTAATATATTACGCAGATTCCGTTTTGACAATTATTCTTTGTAAGTCTTTGAAGAGATTTGCATGGCTTCATATTTCTTTTTTCATATTTCAGTTGAGTTACATTCTTTCTCCTTTAATCTATACTTTCTATTTTTTTCTTTTTTTTGCGGGGGTGGGGTGGGGGATTATTTAATTCCTTCGTCATGTTAAATGGGATTCGTGAATCGTGCCTGTATTTTTCATTTTTTCATCATTATTAATTTTTCTTTATTTTTCCTCATGCATTTTTCGAAAATTTTGAATGTCTAACGGCTTTTCAATTTTCTATGTCATAAAATGCCCCGATCTTTATCAATATTTTTAGCCCGAAGACTCGGAAAGAACACGAAACATGTATTTTAACTTTTTTTTTTTTGTATCAATTAAACAAATTCGATGCGCAGTTGTTGACTACAAAATACTTAATAACGTTCAACATAAAGTAATTTTTTTTTTCAAGATAGGGTGTACAAAGGGCTGCGTCGAAGCTCATACGCATTTACAAGATGAGCGGGAAGTGTAACGGTTAGAGATTCAGAAAGAGAAATTGGCGAGCAGTGTTCGAATTCCGGGCGAGATCATTACATTAACTTCCGCACAATTTATGAAAGATATGAAGCCATCTCTTCATCAGCTTTGGGTTAGGCCAAATTGCGCTGCTTAGCGGTAGTTCGCAACAAGCTTAGAAATGCTGCCTAGACTAATTGCTTTTCGTTTTTACGGACTATCAACCCTTTGCAGGTTATTTAAAGCCAGAAAATATTTTTAGATTGTAACAATTTTTATGGTAGATAACGATGATTACTGATACAAGACTTACTAATTAACATATAGATTTGTGTTTTTTACGGACTATCAACCCTTAGCAGGTTATTTAAAGCCAGAAAACATTTTTTGATTGTAACAATTTTTATGAGATAACAATGATTACTGATACAATTCCTACTAATTAACATATGGATTTGTGTTTTTTTACAGACTATCAACCCTTTGCAGGTTATTTAAAGCCAGAAAATATTTTTTGATTGTAACAATTTTTATGAGAGATAAAAATGATTACTGAGGCAAGACTTACTAATTAACATATAGAATTGTGTTTTTTACGGACTATCAACTCTTTGCAGGTTATTTAAAGCCAGAAAATATTTTTAGATTGTAACAATTTTTATGGGAAATCATAATGATTTAGTGATATATGTCTTACTAATTAATCCATAGATTTGTGTTTTTACGGCCTATCATACCAATTTATAATCATCAATAGTACCCACGAATTAATAATCATTATCTGTAGAAATTCCCCAGTTGCATCGTTAAATATTTGAGTATAACAGCTTTAACAAAAAAAAATTTAAAGCATTTCACCCCAAGCAAGACGGGAGTGTCACTAGCACGCAAGGGGTTACAGAGAGTGAGAGCAAGAGTAAAGAGGGGGGTTTGAGGAAAGGATAGATAGAAGGACGGGGATCAAGATCAAGGCATCAGAAGATATCGATTGACATTACATTTAAATATTTGAAGATTATAGTTATCAGGAAAGCAAGTAAGAGGAAAGGAGTTCCGCTGTCGGGAAGTGCGAGAGAAGAAGCTGTTGGAGTAGAAGAGGCGGTTATATTTAACTGTTTCGATAGTAAAAAGGTGGGACCGAGATGCCAACCCAGTAGCAACGCTTAAATTCATGCAGTTGGGACACCAGTGAAAATAGCTCGTCAGGGCAGTTGCCATGAAAATATGTGTAGAAAAGACAGAGGGAAGCCACAGCATGTCTGTGAGGAAGTGACTGTAGACGAGATGCCAGGTCAAGACGTATCACGTTGCATATCCGTCTTTGGATTTTGTCGAGGACCTCGAGATGAACAGCGGGGGCACAAGACCATATATGGTAACAGTATTCAATGTAAGGGCGAATGGTAGATCTGTAGATTTGAAGGCTGGACTCGGGCGATTGCAATAACAACAATAAATATAAAAACAGGTCATAATATAAAATGCAAATGAAATATCCAATATGCCAAGTTTTCAATTTCACTGAAGCAGACATCAATGCATAAGAGCGTTATCGCTTCCTCTATCGACTTTTTCTCTCTTTGTTTTTCTTACAGAAACCAAACAGCGTCTCTGATATGTCTTTTCCGTCTTTCCTCGTGATGGAAACAGAATAGTCCATGACATGTGAACTATAAGCAGGGCGTACGCTAATGAAAGTGTCTTTTGTTTTCGCTCAAAGTGTAGCGACAAGGAAAGGTTTTCGCTGAAACCTTGCAAATAGCGCGCTCCTCTAGCGTCAGTTGATGATTCCGTTTCGAATGAATAAGGTGTTTTTTTTTTGTGCGCATGCGCGTCTCTTCTCTGCGTGCAAGAGAGGCGTGAAGTGGCTGATCTCTGTGGTGGAGTAAGGTGGGAGTGAGAAAAAAGTGAGAAAAAAAGAGAGCGAGAGAGAACAGTATTGATCTGCACTTCGCCCTCAGTGAATGACAAAGACACGACCTAATTTGCGAAACTCCTTTGTGCCAGTGTAAAAACCCTTTCTTTATCTAACCGCAACCCTAACCACTTATCTACTCTTTTTCTCTCCTCCGTCCCCACTTTCATTCATTCAGTCATCCTCTCCACCACCATACGTTTCTTCTGACCCTCTTCGATATTCACACAGCTTAGCTTAATACTGCTGGGGGGGGGGGACGAAGCCCAACTAGGAAGATTGCGTTTTGCCTATCTTCTAAGGGGTGGGGCTATTCCTGTCTTAAGACGATTACCGTATTTGACGACATAAAAGACACACGGGCATATTAGCCGAACCCATATTTCTGTAGGGCATATGCAGGAAAAATGGGTTTTAATATATTTAATCATGTAATGCTTAAAGAAAGCTATCAGCACATTGCAAAACATTAGAAAAGCAACTTAGCTAAAGCAGAAAACCTCACTGTATATAAAAAGCAAGCTGGCAGTAAAACTGAACATAAAGCGATAGATCAGAATAGTTAGCATATTCTTCGATATAATGACCGATATATATATATATATATATATATATATATATATGGTTAGATCGCATTCTGATCATGAGACCCGGGTTTGAATCTCACCATGGTCGGGAGGGGTCGATCGGAGCGTGCCTGAAAACCATACCACGAGTGAGATGGAATCCTTGTTCCTTCGGTAGCTGTTCACATAGAAGTCACAAGTCATCGTGGCCGTGCTGATCTTGTTCAAATTGTTGATCCTGCTAGATAACATGCTCTTTCTCAGAAACTGTAACTAAGGTCTGCTCAGCATAGTTGCAGTATAAACCACAGATGGGCTCTGTGGGTCTTGAATAAACACAAATGTGCCTGAGCGAGTGTCTGCAATAAGGAATGGCTAGCCGCCCTCGTAGACGGGTATTCTCGATTACGTGTGCCCAGCTATACATATATATTTTTATTTCTTCAAGCTCTTTATTTTAGTAGATTTAGTGTTTAAAATAACTGCCCTGTTTTTTTTTATTTTAAAATCTCTTAAGTAATATACACTGTTTTAAAATTTCTTAATATACACTGTTTTAAAATTTCTTAATATACTCTGTTTTAAAATTTCTTAAGTAATATACACTGTTTTAAAATGTCTTAATATACACTATGTTATAATATACACTTCTTAATATACACTCCTTAATATACACTATGTTATAATATAGACTTCTTAATATACACTTTTAATATACACTATACATTCTATAAAATTTAATATACACTTTAATATACACTATACATTCTATAAAATTTCTTAAGTAACATATACTGTTTTAAAATTTCTTAATATATTTCTTAAAATATCTTAATATTTAATATTTAATACTTAATATATTTCTTAAAATTTCTTAATATTTAATATTTAATATTTCTTAAAATTTCTTAAGTAATATACACTGTTTTAAAATTTCTTAATATACACTTCTTAATATACACTATACATTCTATAAAATTTAATATACACTTCTTAATATACACTATACATTCTATAAAATTTCTTAAGTAATATACACTGTTTTAAAATTTCTTAATATACACTGTTATAATATACACTTCTTAATATACACTATGTTATAATATACACTTCTTAATATACACTGTTCTTAATATACACTTCTTAATATACACTGTTCTTAATATACACTTCTTAATATACACTGTTTACATATATGTATCTTGGATTTTCATCAGCCCAAATGCGACAATTCTGCTTATTCCACCAAGATGAAAATGGGCTTCATCACTAAAGAGGATTTTTGCGAAAACGATGACGAATAGAGGTGTCGGGATTTTCGGCCACATTCTCATGCACTGCAGCAATGTTTTCAGCTGAACAGCTGAATGGTGTTTTCACATTTGCCACCGACCCAGTTTGTTTCAATTTACGAACAATTTTTCCATTTGCACTCTTGAAACTTTAATACATTGTTTGATCGTTCATCTTTCCATGGCTGGAATTTCCAAAGACTTAAGTCGTTAAATCTGGAAGAAAAAGAAGGAAATCATTCGGCACTTAAATTTGATTCACGTTTAAAATCGGTTCAAGCTATTGGAACATCCTATATATATATATATATATATATATATATATATATATATATATATAATTTACTAGACGCATTACTCTCATATCCTGGTATATATTTTGCCTTTTCTTCTAATTTTGGCTTTTAAATGTAAATATTTGAACATTGTCGGTAACATTTGCATGAATAAACCAGTTGAGGCGGCGATAAAGGTTGCAGCTATGGTCTGTGTTTATCCCTTGTTTCCTGTTTAGGATTGGGCTTCCAGTTCCTTCTAAAGCAATGCAAGTGTGGTACGGGTGCCGGTGCTGGTAAGCGAGCTATCATCTGCCGGTACGCGGAGTGTTTTCAGGAAACAAAGAAACAGTAGTCACATTCCACTTCACAGAAGGCTGTCTGGAAATCTGACACGATTTTATTTTAACATTTCCATTTTAGTTTTTTATTTATTATGGTTATATTTTTAAATTACTCGTGTTAAATGTCATTGCAACACAATTACGAATTCGATATAATGAACAGCAAAACAGTGAAATAAAATACGTATAACAACACCATCATCATAATGTGGCGATGGGAACGACACCTAGGAATATGAAAATGCCTTATCATGGACATATTTCAACAAAATCAATATAAAATTTTTGGGAAAATGTAACTTTTATTATATACCTTATGTATTTCAGGTATAAATGAATAACACTTCGAATGTTCAAAAAGTATTTTCTCGGGCAGTTATTTATGCAATTATATGGCATAAATATGGTACCAGTACCTGGCACAGATTTTTTACGCCAAGGATAACACGCTTTAGAATGAATATGATACCATGTCCTCATGTTTAGTAAAGATAGTCTCAAAATGATTCTGCTATATCACATATCTCAAGAAACATGTTTTAGGAGGCAGTGCCCCCCCCCCAATCTTACTCGCCAGCCTGATTGGAAAACATCACTCACCGGTCTCTAACACGTTGAAAAAGAAAACTACCTGTACGCCTCATCTAAGATTTTGAGAAGCAATGTTCTAAAGTCTTTTTCATTTTATTTCACTCCCAGTAGCCTCCTGCGTCTTAGGGACATTATCGCCTTGCTTGGGCTGAATTGATTTTAAAAAGATATCTCTATCTATAAAAGGTAGGATGTGTGTGTATATGTGTGTGTGTGTGTGTGTGTGTGTGTGTGTGTGTGTGTGTGTGTGTGTGTGTGTGTGTGTAACGAATGCACGGCCGCAATTTTCGACGGATTTGCACCAAAATTTCCATGCACATGCTCCAAGTTAGCGGGGAAGGCCAAGACCGACTTTGCATTTCCCAACTCACATCGATAGTGGAAATAATCGATTTTCATGCTTCTACGGCAGTTTTCATGTAGTTTGCGGCCATTTTCTACTGGCCAGAGTGAGAGCCTATAGCTGGCTGCCACGAATAGGCAGGAAGATTTTATTGGCCAACGTGAGAGCCAACAGCTGACTGACACGAATGTTAACTAGCATGCTAGCATGCAAAAAAAATCGATAGCTGCATTCGTCACAAGTGGGAAAAATTTAAATCTGCATGGCACTTTACTCCAATTGGCTCGTTCTCTTGCTTAAACTCAACGTTGATTCTGATTCCGCAGAACTGGGTTGGGTGTGAAAAAGTATTTGTTGTTAACATTCTTTTTTTCATTCGTTTTTTCCAGTTATGAGTCCTTTTTTAAAGCTGATCGTTTTGTGTTCATTTTGTTTAGTTCTTTTTTTCGTAACAGATTTAATGTTTAGTATAGTGCTTAGGAAAAATTCGCAGTGTGAGATAGGCAAGAAGTAAGGCATGTAGCAACATCAGCACGGCAAAGGGCACTCCTTTAAAGGCAAGGAAGGGCAAAAATATTTTAAGTCAAGTGATAGCGATTGCTGTATGAGCCGTACGATTTTTGAATCAAGCACGGGCAACGCCAGGCCATGCTGCTAGTGTGATTATAAATTCCTGTGGATTAAAGCGCTGGCTAGAATATATTTGGTTTCCTGGCAGTTGAGGGTTCAATCTCTGGGTCTGAAATGCTGAGAAATCACATACTCCGCTTCAGTGGAAGAAACGTACAAGCAACACAAAGGTAAATAAAACTGATGATTAGCAACTGACACGAGTTATCTCCCCTGAGCATTCGGTTCAAAATTTCAGAGGAGGTTACTGAGTACGATGGTAAACGCCTGAAGAAGGCCGGAGGATACATCACAAGCGTGCTGGTTCGAACAGCAAGGCAGATAATAATGATCTCATCTAAATAAAAAATAAATCCCAAAAGCATTTCAAATAGATTATAAGCACGTCTCTGAAATCAATGATAGCCAACTTCAATCTTTCGCGGTTGTTCTAAGAAACTTCTCGCAGCAACATTTGCTAATTATCATAAATGATAATGGTCACGTGTCTGAATGGTTAAAGCAGTGAGTCTCAATCACGTGATCCTCTTAAGGGCGCCGCGAAATACTGTCATGACATATATATATATATATATATATATATATATATATATATATATATATGTATGTATGTATGTGTGTGTGTGTGTGCGTGCGTGCGTGCGTGCGTGCGTGAAAAGTGTGTGTATATAAATATATATATATATATATATATATATATAATTATTTATATATTATATGCGCGGTACTTATTAGAAAGCGCTCAATCCAACTATATATATATATATATATATATATATATATATATATATATATATATATATATATATATATATACATTTGTGTATTTAGGCAGCAATCCTTCTTTTATGCACATTTCATTGAATACGACAGACAAGGTGCTTTTATTTAGTTTTTTATACAATTTCTCATATGATCTAATATTTTCAGATGATAAATTATATAAAAACTGTCTGAATGTTCTTTTTTCCGATCGCTTTCTGCTATACATTTAGCCATTTTCCAGGATGAAATATTTTAACTGTTGAATAAGAAATAGTTTGTTGCGTGTATGTATTTATATGTTTTCATTTTTTCAAAACACGGTCAAGATATTATGTCCATGTTCATAGTTGATATTATTGAGTGTTGTTTTTTGTTTTTTTTTTTTATTAATAAGGTTTCATTATTTTTACCCTTTTTTTGCATGTAGAATCGGACAGTTTTTATTATTCGATCACATTATGTTTTAATTTGCATTGCCGTGCTTAAACTGGTTCGAAGAGTGCAGTATATAAAAAGGATTGATTTCAGCAAATTATATCATATATTTTGCCTGAACTTATTATAAAATCTAAAGTATGTATAGTCAGCACATGTAATGAGGTTGACTGATGAACATTAGAAAGCATTTCTCTTGGTTGGATGCAGCAATACCAAAACAAATATTATATCTTAAAAGGTAAACATCAGTTTTACAGATCTCACTAACATTTTGTGCTGCTTAGTTTGTGAGATTCGGATATGTGCACACTTGGTGTAATATAACTATTTTATTGCTATAATAGGAGACACAGTGGAGTAATGGATAGCGGCTCAGAATGAGGAATCGGAGAGCCAAGTTCGAATTCCAATCGAATCCATTACATTCACTTAGCAAAGGTATGAATCCGCTTTCTTCTTCTCCCCCCAGCTATGGGTAAGTTACAGGACAGACCGTTTTCTTGGATGGCAACTGGTCTACCGCAGAAAAAAATGACAGCCTACTGCCGGAAAAAGATACTGCCTCAAAACGTATATGATCGCCTAAGCATGTGTCACGCATAACTGACTGACTTGATTGGCAATTAGGTCTCATCGTCTTACTGCTGAAATAGCTTGATGCAACTAAGTTTTATGCTAATTGTTTCTGTTCTTGCAATTCTCAATTCTGGTTTCTTTCAAGAAGGTTCAAAAATGTTACCAGTCCTGGCATCTCGACTTCAGTCAATTTCAATATGCGACTTCCCTGTGTCTTTTCTATAAATGTTTTCAGGGCGATTGTTCTAATCTCTTCTCCTTGGCACCTCGAATGCATGGATTTAAGTGTACTACTTGATTGGCACGGTTGAGTAATCGATAGAGGCTCGGATTGAGGAATCGGAGAGCCGAGTTCAAATTCCAGTTACATTCACTTACCTGATAATACCCTTGGAAAAGGTATGAATCCTCTTCTTCTCCACCCCCACCAGCTATGGGTAAATAGCTGGACAGATCAGGTTCCATAGCCTTGGATGGCAACTGGTCTACCGCAGAAAGAAATGGCAACCTACTGCGGGAAAAAAATCTTGTCAGTCATATTATCGCAAGATATATGATCGCCTAAAGGTGTATCTCGCATGGCATGACTGACTGCTATTGTCACCTTCTTGGATAAGTTTTAGTATGTTCGTTGTCTTTTTTTATGCATTGAACAAAATGGTTATCTGACCCGCGCTCGTCATTCTCTCAGTAATCTGGCCCTCTGTGAAGAAAGTTTGGTGAC
>CAHIKZ030000260.1:1120000-1137500 GCA_903632075.3 Acanthosepion pharaonis | reverse complement strand
AATGAAAATGTCTGCTTTTTATTAACGAAGAAATCTCAGCATATATCTGCAGGATTTGTCTACAAAACTTTAAAACTCGATATAAATTTAAGATTTGATAACATGAGCAAATTAGGCAGATTTAAATTATAGCAGACATTATTAGAATATATTGTATTAATTAATCGTCACCTGTATGAAGAAAGCGTGTTACTGTCATTACAACCTGTTATGAAGTCTTACACCATAGAAATTCATACTGCAGGAGGTGACATAATTCCCCATGTATAATACGCATTTTTTCTAAAAAATAATAAGCATAATTAGGAGTGCGTATTATGCACAGCTACAAAAATATCTTCAAAAAATTACTGTTTCATAGGTCGCTTTCAGTTGCAAAATGACTACTCACCACAAACATACGACAATTTGACACTAACATTTGGGATGTCAAATACAATCATATGTACCTAACAATACTTACAAATGTAGAATAAAATAAGAATTATCATAAAACTAAATTAAAATAATATTATTCTATTTTTAAAACCATTTTTTAAATAAGAGTAGGAAACGCTGACCGTAATGAAATTGGAGAGGTACAATTTATAGGGTTTGATTACCAAACAGGGGGGGGGCGTATTATGCGTGAGTAGAAGCATTTTCCCACACTTTCAGCACAATGTTAGGGGTGCGTATTATGTAGAGGAATATATTATACAGGGGGAATTACGGTAATTCAATATTATACAAGGGGAATTACGGTAATTCAATATTGCTGACCTAATTAATTATGCACATCTCATAGAACCGTAACTTTCGGAAACGGAAAGAACAATTTCTTGAATCCTTTGATGAAAGCCTCAAAAGAATTGCACCAGTACCGGGGAGAGAATTTCCGGGGGGTCCGGCATTCAGATTATTTTGAGCCCCACACTACCACCCACCCTCGGTCGGAAAAGAAGATGCTGAGACAAACACACTCGATCTAGTGTATTTTACAAGACTTTCTAAAGAGCGTGTCTTATTTGGCAACCGTTGCGATCGAGTGTGATTTGGCACGAGAATTTGACTTTGAGGAACTCATCGCGCATTTTGATTCACTGAAAGTTCGAAAAATCCACTTTGAAGCTGCTCTGGAATTGGTTTTAGTCTTCATACTTTTTTCAATAAAATATCAATTCATAATTTTGCTCTCTACTTTTTGTAAAGAATCCCCCCCACTAAATCCCCGAAGGTATTTTCTTGACGCCACTCGAGTTTCGAGGCCCGGCACATTTGTGCCGGCTATCCCCTCTCTCGCCGTCACTGGACTGCCCGAATGTATCCCATCAGACATAGGCTTCATCAAAAGAGCGTAACACATTGTCTTCATTGTGTGACATATTACTTTTTTAAGCATTTCACCGCAAGCAAGGTGGAGGAGTAACTAGCACTCAAGGGGATACAAAGAGTGGGAGCAAAAGTAAAGAGGGATGTTTAAAGAAACTATAAAGAGAAGTACGGAGAACAAGATCAAGGTATCAGATGTCGATTGACATTACATTTGAATATTTGAAGATTATAGTTATCAGGGAAGCAAGTAAGGGGAAGGGAGTTCCACTGTCGGGAAGTGCTAGAGAAGAAGCCGTTGGAGTAGAAGAAGCGGTTACATTTAACTGTTTCCACAGTAAAAGGATGCCAACCTAGTATCACGCTTAAATTCATTCAGTCAGGGCACCAGTGAAAATAGTTCGTCAGAGCAAATGCCATGAAACCGTTTATAGAAAAGACAGAGGGAAGTCACATTACGTCGATCAGAAAGTGTCACGTTCGTTCCCCCGGCCGACTGAACCTTAGCACACATTCACATACACACACGTGTATCTCACACAGGCTTGTATCACACATACAAGTACATTCTTAATATCTTAGTTTTAAATATCTTTTCCTTTTCTGACAATTATGTGAGCATTAATGTTATTTATTTGTGTTAAGAACTGCATTAATTAATTGTTTGTTTTAAATTCCATGTTTTGTGTTTTATTTTTAAAACTTGGGGCACTCGTGTGCTCATGAAATCTGCCAAATATTGTTTGCGGGAGAAATGTACCAGGAGTCATCAAATATTTACTGAAAAACGTCCACACCTCGCAACAAAAGTGGCGAGTCCCTTAACAAAAGAACTGTCCATTTATATTGACGACTAGCTTAAAAGTCACCTTATTGCGCGGTATTTAAACTAACTCCTGCGGAGGACTCTTGATTGGGCCTTCGGTTTGTTCAGGAGTTTGAGAGTCCCTAAGTCTTTGCATATTCTCAGCATTAGAAGCTCTCCTGGCTGCCGTTTGATCTGGGTTCTCATTTGCACGGGACTTTCTTTTCCTCGCTGCAGCCTTAACTCTTTTGATTGCAATCTGGTCCTCTGTTGACGGACATTTCTTTTTGTGAGGCATACTTTTGCCGTATGCGATAGGCAACAATAAACTACAGAAGAACTTAAAATTGACCACTGCATTTAAGTATTGCATTAATATTTAAGCTTACCTTTTAAAAGTTCAGCGATAATTCTTCTGCGGCCACTTATTTTAAAGACAATTTGATGTGCGTAAGTCCTTTCTTTCCGTACAAACAACTATTTTTATTTCATGGCTGACTTTCGCAAATAATTTCGGTTATTCCCAAATTTCTTTCCAAGTTATAAAAATTATTATCGTAGAAAAAAATTTCAAAAGATGTATTGCTGGTAATAATTTTTTGTTATTGTTACAACTTGCGGTGTTGGATCAAATCTTGATGATGAATTTCGTTTTCTCCTATACAAAATTTGTCCTAACCGATCCATTTACCGAAGGCATTAGAAGTGTTTAGTATTTTCTAATTTACCATCGTGAATTCTTATGAAACATTCAGCAACAAATCCGGTGAGGAGACACAGACTTGTTTTATGTTCATTTCTATTTTGGAGCACTTTTTCAATTCATTTTCTATTATATAGAGGCTGTAGACGTATTTGGATAACTAAGGACACATTCCAAAAGCTGAACAGAGTATTACGAGACAGGAAGATTTCTTTGGTAACAAAGAAAAGAGTACTGAGATGCTACGTGACATCTGTCCTCCTGAATGAATGTTGGACGGTCTCCTCAAATAGAGATATGCCTCTACAGAAGGGTGCTAAGGATACATATAGGTATTTTTTTAAGTGTTTCACCCCAAGCAAAGCGGGAAGCCACTAGCACGCAAGGGGTTACAGAGAGTTGGAGTGAGAGCAAATAGGAGTGATAGAGGAAAGGATGAAGAGAAGGATACGGGATAGATCAAGGCATCTGGAGACGTCGATTGACATTACATTTGAATAGTTGGAGATTATAGCTATCAGGGAAACAGGAAAGGGGGTGGGGAATTCCACAGGCGAGAAGTGCGAGACATGAAGCTATTGGAGTAGAAGAGACGACTACATTTAATAGTTTCGACAGTGAAAGGTTGAGAACGAGATGCCAGCCTAGTAGAACGCTTAAATTCATGAAGTCTGGGGATCATCGGAAGCAGCTCATCGGGGCGGTTAACGTGAAAGTATTTGTAGAAAAGACAGAGGGAGGCGACGGCACGTCTGTGAGATATCATGGACCGAGCATGTGAGCAACGATGAGGATGATGTCTTAGTTATGTTACAAACAACAGGAAGAGACAGCTGGAGTTTCTGGAACATATAATGAGGAAGGAGGGCCTGGAGAATCTGACACTCACGGGTCGAACAGAGGGGAAAGAGAGACAAGGGAAAGCAGCGCGTGACATACCTGGCGAGCTAGAGCAATTGGATGACAGAACGTGGTCTGGGGGAGGTAGCAGAGGGAAAGAACTTGTTGAGAGCTGCAAAGGATAGAGGGAGGTGGAGAGTCATGATCACACACGTCCTAAAAGGAGATGGCACATAAAAAGAAAGAAAGAAATGTTTTGAATTATGCATGGTGCGGCAGAAATACCTCCGACATTTTAAACTGTCACCTTTCGTGATGCTAATGATGTTAAGCAAGTGATAATGGTGTCTTCATGTAGCTAGTGACGTACAATTTCTCTGCAGATCCCATCAGCTATTATCATGGTACAGACAGGGCCACACAGTGCGTTTGCTCTTGAAACGTTGTTTTTTTTTTTTTTAACTAGTGTTATCTATAATTGTAACACAGCTTATCTTGTTCATTTCATGTTACATCGGAATGATGCTCTTCTGGATAGAAAATCGATATTGCTACGGGTTGAACATTTCAAGGCCACGGGGTTTAGTGCTTAAAAGAAAGCCACCTGGTACACTAAAACGCGCTCGAACTTCGGGGTGATGGAAAACTTTAAAAATCGTCTACAAAAGTGTATGATAAATAGATATCATTTTAAAAATGAAAATGAATAAAAACTGTAGACATTGTTTTAACAACAGTGAAATAAATTTATTTTATAGCCAGAATATGTTTCACATCAGATTAATTAAAAATCATCTAATATCATGCAAATAAATTTTCAGAAAAGTATATTTTATTTTTGAAAGATGTTTAATAAAGACCATATATTGACAGATTTGTCAATATTGTTGATTTTAGCAATTTTAACGATTTCTAAAAAACATTCCAATCAAATTGCACTCGGTTTGAAATATAGCAAAGTATTTTGCTTATTGGAAATGTTAAATTTAATCTCTTAGCTTGAAATTAAATCTAAAATAAAAGTTTCAATATAGATTTTTCACTTTTAAAAATGCATTTTAAACCTTAAGTACTGCTTTTCTTTAGAGGTGCCGATATGGTGCAGCAGAAATACCTCCCACATTTTAAACTCTCACCAGTTTGGTGCTAATGAATTTTGTCAAGTGGCAATAATGTCTTCATCTAGCTAATGTCATACTATTTTTGCTCCAATACCAGCAATTACCATCATGGCTTAGACCGGTGTACACGGTGTATTTGCTTTTGAAACGTTTTTTTTTTAAACTGGTGAATCTGTAATTGCAACACAGGGAGTTTTTTTTTTTTTTTTGCTCATTTCATATTATGTCGGAATGATGGTGTTCCGAATATTAAACCGATATTGCTATGGGTTGACATTTTCAGGGCCACAGGTTCAGTGCTTAAAAAGAAAACCACCTGAAAGACCTCGAAACGCTCGAAGTTCCGGGTGATGGAAAACTTTAAAAATCGTTTACAACAATGTATGGAAAATAGTCATTTCATTTTAAACAAAAATAAACTTTTAAGTTTTTTTGTTTTTTTTTTATTCCTTTTATTCCTTTTTAAAAAATTTATAATTACTGTCTATGCTTTTTGACAAAATTTATGGTAAGTGTCTTTAAAAGCTTCAAAAAATTATCAGAGGTACGCAATTATCCAGGGACGCATTTGTCTAGGGACGCAAATGTCCAGAGGCACAATTGTCTGATACGCCATTGTCCGGGACGCAATGTCCTGAACGCAACTGTCCTATAACCAGAAATATCTACTGTTATGGCTTACTAAATATATATGTGCAGTCTCTATAGCTGCAGCCATTTATCGAAACATTAAAAAGAAAAGAAAATGGCGGCTAGGGAGCAGTCGGAAGAACGCAAATAAAACGTTTGTGCTTCAAACAGAAAAATACAAACACAGTTTACAGATATGTTACGGCCTTCTTTTGGGTGTATTCAGTGGAAGAAATGGACAAACGACACAAGGTAAAAAAGACTTGTGATTAATTTGACTGCTTCGTTTTCTACGACTTATCGACCCTTTGCAGTTTATTTAAAGCCAAAAAATATTTTTAAATTGTAAGAATTTTTTCTGTATATATACATGCTTTTAATGATAGAAGTCTTGCTAATTAACACGTAGCTGGGGGATATGAGGTGGATTCATACCTTTCTCAAGAATATTTGCACGTAAGTGAATTTAAAAAAAACCCAACGGGAATTGGAACTCCGATCTCCGATTAACAACCCCGAGCCATTATCCATTACATCATTCGCACATCTAAGTTTACAGCACCTGGTATTACCCAGCGGTCACCCATCTAGGTACTGATCAGACACGACTTTGCTTAACTTTAGTGATCATACGGGAACCGGTGTTTCGATATGATATGGCCGTAAGCATAATACTGATGTCAAATATGCCCCACGCATGGAAGGTGTAATGAGAGCAATAAACCCTCTCGGATTGAATACATGTTCCGGTTCGAAATTCAAAGTAGATTACCAAGTACGAAAACAGACTCCTGAAGAAGGCCGGTGGGCACAACAATCGAAACCTTGTGAGTGTAAAAATCATGATAAAGCATATAACAGTGTAAAATCTTTATTTAAAACATCCAGGCGAACATTGTCAACCACCATCTTGAATTCCCGAGATGAGGAGCTATCATTATTTACATTATTTACATTCAGACTAGTGTCCTCATTTTTGCTGTTGTTGTTATCCCAACGTTCCGAGCGTTGTGCCCTCCGGCCTTCATCAGGTGTAGATCGATCCGGCTAACCTACAGTGAATTTCGAACTGAAGCCTTTATTCTCGTTCCATTGCACATATCTATGGATATATAGTCTAGTACTTATTTTTCGTACTGCTCAGTTATTACTCATCCTGTTTCCGCTGAATCCAAACTTCCCGGCTCAGGGATTGAACTCATAATTACTGTCACCCGGTTCACGAACCACTGCTTTAATCCGCTACACTATTGTCCCCTGGCCCAGGCAGAGGGTATTTGGACTCATGGGAACAGGGCGATCAATAAGTGGACAGTGCTAAAAATAAGAACTGGACGAGATATCCCTAGACATTGGCAGCAGCATTAGTTCAGTCTACCTACCAACTCCACAAAAAAAGAAAATTAAATAAGGGTTTGGTACGTTTCGGCGTCGCCCATTTGGCGTTGCTGATTTGGCGTCAAAAAATATTTGGACTATTCAGCACAGCCGTTTAGGCGTCAGACTGTTTCGACGTCACTGTCTTTGATCGGAAAAAAAGAATAAAAGCATTGAAAACATCCAACTTTCAATATGACTTTTTATTCATTTACGAAATTAAGGATCCTATTAGAACACTAATGGAATAATGTAAATTAAAAACTTAAATTAAAAATATTGTACTTCAAAAAAATAATTAAAAAAACTTAGTAAAGCTATTTAATCTTAGAAATGACTTCTTCATTTCGTAATTATGAGCAACACCCTTCAGGAATTCAATAGGATCTAATGATTCAAATTCCATTATGACTTTTTTTGATTCGTTCATCAGCATCTTAATATTTTTTTATTTTTTTATTTTTTTTTTAGCTTTCTGTGGGGTGGATATCGAGCGATGAACTTTTTGAGAAATGCATCACTCGTTATCTTAGATATAAAAATGCCTCCGACTACTCCTTTTCTTAAATTGGACTATTCGAGCATATAAGGACGAAGTACTAATTTGACTACTAAACGAGAAAGAGAGGGTGAGAGAGAGAAGAAGAGGGAGGGAGGGGGAGAAAGATGGAGGGAGAAAGAGGGAGGGGGGGAGGAGAGAAATAGGGAGGGAGAGGAAGTGGGAGGGGAGAGGAAGAGAGGGGGAGAAGAAGAGGGAGGGAGAGGAAGAGGGAGGAGAGAAAGGGGGAGAGGAGAGGGAAGAGAGAGGGAGAGAGGGAGGGAGGGAGGGAGAGAAAGAGGGAGGGGAGAAGAAGAAAGAGGGAGGGGAGAGGAAGAGAGAGGGGAGAGGAGGAGAGAGAAGAGGGGAGGGAGAGAAAGAGGGGAGAGAAAGAGGGAGGGGAGGTGAGAGGAAGAGGGGAGAGGGAGGGAGAGGAGAGGAGGAGGGAGAGAGAGAGAGAGGAAGAGAGGAGGAGAGAGGAAGAGGGAGGGAGAGAAAGAGGGAGGGAGGTGAGAGGAAGAGGGAGGAGAGGAAGAGGGAGGTAGGGGAGAGGAAGAGGGAGGGGAGAGAAAGAGTCAGGGAGAGTAAGAGGGAGAGAGAGAGTAAGAAGGAGAGAGTAAGAGGGAGGGACGGAGGGAGGGGGAGAGAGAGAAAGCAAATTTGACTATAACGACGTAGTAGTAATCTGAACACCTAATCGTCCCTCTGCCGAAATCTTCCTATGTTGAATCGGCCATACCGAATCAGCGACGCCAAATGGACTCCTCCTTTAAATAAAGGGTTCAGTTCGGAATTCATCAACTAAGATTAAGATAATAATGTAAATATTGAGTGATATTGTTCGCTAATTTCTGTCAGAATTTCTGAGGACGAGGATTATTTACACTATTTATATTTGAACTATTGTCCCCATCTTTGTTGTTCTTATCACAATGTTTCGACCGTTGTTCGTGTTGATATCTTAAATATTGAACCCTATGAATTCTAATCAACGATACGCCTGTTCAGTTGTACAGTATTCAAGACAATGTTGATAATTGGATACAATTCTTGTTGCTTTCCTGAAAATATAGACGCTCCAAATAATTCCTATCTTCTTTTCTTTTTATTATTTCGTTTAAAATTTGAATTGAGTAAAAAAATAAATTGTCCTTGCCTCTCCGGTTGAGCTATAAAGTTGAAGTGCTTCCGGTGTTTCCCCGCCTTAATGGAATCAATAAATAAGGTAATTCTTTCGGGTTTTGTGTGTGTTTTTTTTTTTTTTTTTTTTTTTTTTAGGTTATCTACACCACTACTGCCGATAGCAAATCTTCTATTTCAAAGAACTGTTACATTAGCGATGTTCGTTCTGCGATTCATCCGGAAAAATGTTTTCATAAAAGCCATTAAGATAATTAAGCAATTTAGTCCGTTTTCTTTTCTTTTCTTTCTTTTTTTAATGCATTTTCTTTCTTTTTTTTTTTTTTTTTTCCTTTCTTCTCTTGTATTTTTCGTTACAAAACAGAACTGAATGAATAATCATCAAATTGGACGATTTCTTTTTTTTTACTCTTCTTTTTCTTTTTACTTTTGAATTTTTTTTTTTTTCCAGGAAGAATGAACGTTATCATGCAAAAATCTAAAATGAGAAAAATTAAAATCTAATATTCGATTTATTTTTCGTCAAACATCATAAAACTCGTTTCATTTCAGTCTATGACAATTGTAATTTCTTACAATTTGCATTAAGCCCTGGCGTTGACTAGCGTTGAGTGGAACTTTTCAATTCCTTCTTTTGTACTTTGCGCTGTCGGTGCATGAACAACTAGGATGGATATGTTGAAAGGCTTTCCTTTCAGTTTAACGACAAGAATTCTTTCAGATATTTGACAGTATCCCAGAATGCATTTCTCCATGTCTTGATCTAGTATCAATCCTACTCCTCTTTCATTTTTCTCTCCGCCTTTATATGTGATCCTGTGTTTGTCACTGACAAAATCTGTATTGTTTGCCAAACTCGTTTTACATAAGCCTAAAATATTAACAATTAACCTGCCGATCTTGGGGTAAACGAAATAGGCGCTCAAGACCATCGGAAAATAAAACGGGCAAATTCTACTAATAACTTACACACACACAAAACACACACACACACACACACACACACACACACACACACACACACACATATATATATATATATATATATATATATATAAACACACACACACATATATATATATATATATATATGTGTGTGTGTATATGTGTGTATGTATGTATTTACACAAAAAAAATGTTGAAAAAATAAAACGTTACATTATCCAGAAAAATATTTTCATAAAAGCCATTAGGGTTATTAAGTAATATAGTCCGTTTTATTTATTTATTTATTTATTTATTTATTTTGACAGTTATTACTTATTTATTTATTTTGTCAGATATAATTTATTTATTTATTTATTATGAAACTTGTTTTATTTCAGTCCATAATTTCAATTTTAAAAATAAATCATTTTCTTATGAACTGAATTAGAACCTTACAAAAAATAAAATCCTCAAGATTAGACATACGGGAAAAAAAAATGGAATTGTCCTGCGTTATTGGTGACAACGAGGATACTGTGTAGGGTGCTGGAGATTAGAGGAAAGGTACTCAAGAACATGAAGATAAAGTTTCAGGATTCAGGGCTTTTACTTCAAAGGTTGTTTTAAGTGCAATCTGGCAACTCTATTGAAAAATTAATTCACATACACACAAAAAAAGTGCAAAAAAATAAAACGTTACCTTTCATAAAAGCCATTAGGTTAATTAAGTAATTTAGTCCAATATTTTTTTATTTGTTTATTTTTTTTTTTTTTTTTGTAATACATTTTCTTTCTTCTCTTTGATTTTTCATTCCAAAACAGAACCGAGTGAATAATCATCAAATTAAAAGATTTTGTTTTTTCTTTAATTTTTTTTTTTTTTTTACTCTTTTTTTGATTTTTTTTTTTGTTTTTTTTGAGTGGGCTTTCGTGAAGAATGAACATTATCTTGCAAAAATCCAAATTAAAAAAAATAAAGTCTAATATTCAGTTATTTTTTGTCAGATATCTTAAAACGCGTTTTATTTCAGTACATAATTTCAATTTTAAAAATAATTTGTTCTCTAATTACCTGGCTTAGAACCTTACAAACAAAAAAATTCATAAGATTAGACATCCAAGAAAAAAAAAAAGAAAACTGGAATTGTCCTAACGGCAGCGTTATTGGTGACAACAAATATACTGTGTAGGGTGCTGGAGATTTGAGGAAAATTACTTGTACTCAAATATTTGATGTATTTGCATGCTCACCTCAGGACAGATGCAAGGGTTCCTCGAACCTATGATACGAGGTCCCAACTCTACTACATCTCAATTTTCATAAGGTAGTATTCATATAAAATAGAAATTTTTTTGTAACCTAATTATGTACAATAATGGATCATATGTAATATAGGTGAACAATTCAGCTTGAAAAATTGAAAATAAATACCCTGTATCTAAATTAGAGACATGTCATAATAGATCATTCCATCTTAAATAAATCAACAATGTTTTGTAACAATTTTTAGCATCAACTTGAGATTTTTCTTGTTAAAATGTTGAATAATTCAACAATATAGATTAAAAAAAATAATGAATTTTATATAGTGTTTTTTGAAGACTTACCACAAGCAAAACAAATTTACGGATTTGGACGGAAAAAAGACCCCTGAGTGACGTGAAAATCTGCGAAAAATTTTCATCATTTTATATAGTCAGTTGTGATTAGTCAAAATTTTTAACGTATTTAAATGTAGGTAGAAAAAAGGAAATGTTGATAAAATAACGAGGGTCGCTAATGACGGTCCGGGATCCCCAATCAGACTCCAACCCTAACTCTATAATGTTTAAATCATTTATCTTAGAATTGAATAATTGTTATTAACCAATATTTTTGTCACATCTGTATTTTCAAGAGACTTTCGCTGTATACGAAATAATTTGATCTGATTAAGCTCTTTTCTCTACCATCAATTCATGTAATTTTAATATCCCAGCAAATGCAGTTATTATCTATCTATAAAATACAAGCAGGGTGCAAGAAAAATAAAAATTCGGCGCTTCATTAAATTTTTTGATTATATATTATTTTTATTTGAAACCATCAGAAAATAAACATTTTTTGAGATTTATTATCGAACTGTAAACATTTCTTATTTTCATTTTAAACATACACTGTATTCATCGACAAACCCCTGAGGAAGACCGGCGGGCACAACGGTCGAAACGTGGTGATGAAAACAAGAAAAGTGCAAGACAATGGACTACGTTAAATAATGTAAATAATTATAAGTTTTCGTCCCAGAAATTCAAACAATTATATATATATATATATATATATATATATATATATATATATATATATATATATATATTATATATATATATATATATATATATATAAAAAAATATGGATATAGATCCGACATATGAAGAAAAATATATACGGAAAAAAAAACAAACAAAAATGTTATTTGTTTGGATAAGTCTTGTTCTTATGTACATCGTCTTTGTCATGTTGTATTGATAATGTTATAATTTGTGAATATGTCCTGAAGATGGTTTATTAGACCGAAACGTCCGACGTTGACATATTAACATTAAAACAGCATAATTGTATATAAGGATTTTGTTTTTTTTTCCGTTTTTTTTTCGTATATACATATTATATATATATATATATATATATATATATATATATATATATATATATATATATATAATGGACTCTCCTGTCGGTTTCGGCGTATGAGGATCTGACAGCTTATTGATTCAGTTATGAAATTTTGTGCGATAATCTTAAGTGGCATTTAAGACCCGCTAGTGATTTACAAAGGAGTCCACATATGGAGCAAGTGTGAGGATTGTGAGATGATATATATATATATATATATATACGATAATTGTGTATTTGGGCAGCAACCCCTCTTTAAAGACGACTGACAGAAATCTACCAATAAAATACAAGCAGGGTGACGGAAAAAAATTCGGAGGGAGGTGCTTAATTAAAATACAAAAATACACAATTCATTGTAAACTAATCATGTACAATAAAGGATCATATGCAATACAGGTGAACAAATCAACTGGAAAATTTGAAAATAAATACACTGTATGTAAATACAAATTAGAGACATGTCATAATAGATCATTCCATCTTAAATGTATCAACAATGTTTTCCAGCATTTTTAAACATCAACTTGAGATTTTTCTTGTTAAATGGTTGAATAATTTTAACACATTCAACATTATGGATAAAAAATAGCGAATTTTATATAGTGTTTCTTCAAGACTTAAAATGAGAAAATTTTATATGGTCTTTCTTCAAGATTTAGCATGATCAAAACAAATTTACGGATTTGGACGAAAAAAAAAATGACCCCAGAATGACGTCAATATCAGCGAAGATTTTTCATCCTTTAATATCTATCTATATCAGTCTGTTCATTATCTATCTATCTATCTATCTATCTATCTATCTATCTATCTATCTATCTATCTATCTCGGTCTGTTAATTATCTATATATTTATCGATCTAACAAAATAAATCCAATGTATCTAAATACAAATTAGAGACATGTCATAATAGATCATTCCATCTTAGATAAATCAACAATATTTGTGCCAATTTTTAACATTCACTTGAGATTTTTTTTGTTAAAAAGTTGAATAATTTTAACACATTCAACATTATGGGTAAAAGATAGCGAATTTTATATAGTGTTTCTTCAAGACTTAAAATGAGAAAATGAGAAAAACAAATTGGACGAAAAAACAGACCCCAGAATTACGTCAAAATTGGTTTTGAAATCAGTAAATTTTCTCCTAAATGTTTAATCCTCTAATAGTTAATTGTGCTTGGTTTAATTTGTCCGTACTTATATAAATATAGGTAGAAAAAAAATCAACATTTTATTTATTGTCACAAAGCACTGCCCGAGGCCCCCAATAAGACTTGACCCCTCCTGGTCGTGTGATTCGGGGAGTAGTATAGCACCGGCTCTGGCTCACCTCATATATATATATATATATATATATATATATATATATATATATATATATATATATATATATATACTGAGAAAAAAACAAGAACAAAATCTATTCCATATCTGAGGATGCCTGTATGAACAGACGAAAGCTTGTAAAAATAAGAACTCATGCAACAGAAATTTATAGAAACAAGGATCTTTTCATTCATAAACAGGTTCGAATTTGAATTGTTCGCGACGATGGATTTCTCGCCAATTAAATCATTAACCTTTGTATTTGTTTTTGTATGAATAATTAATGAATATATATATATATATATATATATATATATATATATATATATATATATATATATATATATATATATATTGCTGGGGAGTTAATGACAGCAATCGCTCTTAAATCTCCAACAACTCCGTGAGTATTTTCGCAGACCCCACCATTACTGTGAGTTGAAATTTTTTTAATTCATTATCGAATATTTAATTAACTATTTAATCTTGATTCTAGTATTCCAACCTAGTACCAAGTGTGTCACTTATTATAGGCATGTTTTTAGCATTCATGCTTTTCGGCTTCCATATGCGTGTATTGTAAAGGTTGGCGACTCAGAAAGAGAAAATCAAGGATCCCAGTTCGAATTCCGGCTGAGTTCGTCAAGTTCACTTTCGTATAAATACACTTGGAAAATACACGAATCCGTTTCTTCTCCCAGATATGGATTAAATAACAGTTGTGACCAGCCTCTCTTGCCTCGGCAACCAGTCCAGGAGAAGGGATACCGAATTCAAAGCCAGCATGAAAAAGGATGACTTTTGTCAGGCTATGTTGCTCACCGCATGCCATTGTTGTACATATGGTGTCTCTACGAGCCTAATGGCGTGACGTGATGTTCCACAGCTTTTTCAGCTCCCGGACGATGTCCTTGCGTTTTCGTAATTTTTTTTTTCTTTCAGTCTACTGGAGTCGACCTTTTCTTTTTCCGTGTTGTCCTCATCGATAACAACAACAAGATTACTAAATCATTACGTCTACAACATTACACAATATTTAAAAGAATATCATTATTATTATTATTATTTTCTTTGATTTCTGGCGTTTACACGTTTCTTTCCGGGTCCCGCCCAGGGACCTAAGGTTAGAAATGGCGTCATGAGACTTTCCACTGACAAGAAAAAAAAAAAAATTAAATTACATAGATAAAGCCCTTCGTAAGGTGTGGGCTGTACTTGTCAGAACAATTTTTTGTATCTCCTTGAGGCATGGACTTCCAGGAATCCCTTCAATTAGTCTACTGCAATCTTTTCCAACCAGTCCTAGGGCTCCAACTACAACAGGGATTGTTGATGTTCCCATATGCCACATTTTCGAGATTTTTATTATTATCATTTTTATTATTATTATTATTAATATTATTATTATGCAATGTGGTTGGATCTGATCTGGCATCTTGTTTACAGTCGTTCACTCACAGACTTGCCGTCGCCTTTCTCTGTCTTTTCTACAAATATTTTCATGGCAACTGCTCTGACAAGCTACTTTCGCTAGTTCCCAAACTGCCTGAATTTAAATGTGCTACTAGGTCGGCATCTCAGTCCCACCCTTTCACTGTCGAAATGGTTAAATGTACCCGTCTCTTCTACTCCAATAGCTTCATGTCTCGCACTTCCTGTCTGTGGAACTCGCTTCCTCTTACTTTCTTCCCTGAAAGCTATAATCTCCAACTATTCAAATGCAATGTCAATTGACATCTCCAGTTGCCTTGATCTAATTCCCCGTCCTTCTCTTCATCCTTTACTGTCTCACGCCTCTTTACTCTTGCTCACACTTTCTGTAACCCCCTTGCGTGCTAGTGGCACTCCCGCCTTGCTTGGGGGTGAAAAGTTTAAAATATATATTTTTTTTTTTTAATTTTCATTATATTGTCTTTTTGTTATCATTATCAATCTCTTCTGCTTGACGCTGCGTGGAAGAAGCGTCCCCATACACCAAGATTTTTGTACTTATTAGCGATTTTCGATCGCGAATACTCTAACATCCTCTGCGAAGTCGGGCAAAAGACAAATATTAAAAAAAAAAAATTTTTTAAATAAAGCAATTAAAAAAATAATTTACATTTTTTTTTAATTCTAAAGTTGAGAAGGCCCTCGACAGAAGGCGTACTGATTTATAACAATCAAGCCAATTATGACTGATCATTCTAATGTAATTAACAGAGAATATTCACGTACTATTCTTGAGTAAGATTCAGCCGATAATTCAAGACGCTAATACTAATTATCTCATGGACTATCGAACAAAGAAGATACTTAAAATTAAAAACAACAGGGGAGGTGTTGCTTGGGAGACAGATCCCAGCAAGCAAACGTATATTTTGGGTTCCCGGCCACGGATGGATAGAAAAACTGGAGTGTGTGTGTGTGTGTGTGTGTGTGCTTCCCTCTGTCGCATTATTCGTGTCTCGCTTTGTCTGTCTCTGCTTCTGGTTCTGTCTGTGTGTCTCTGTCTGTGTATCTATGTCCATTTAAGCTCTTGTATCTGTCTATCCATGTCCCCGACTGTCTGTCTGTATCATTGTCTGTCTCTTTCTCTGTCTGTCTCTATATCTGTCTGTTTGTCTGTGTCTCTTGTTGTCTGTCTGTCTGTTGTCTGTGTCTCTGTTTATCTGTGTCTGTCTGTCAATCTGTGTCTCTGCCAGTATTTCTGTCTGTCTGTCAGTTTGTCTGTGTCTCTGTCAGTCTGCGTGCGTGTTTCTGTTTATCGCTTTCTGTCTTAGTCTTTGTTTCTATCTCTGTGTATCTGTCTCTATCTCTCTCTGCTCTGTCTATCTGTCTGTCTGTGCTTATGTGTCTGTATGTGTCACTGTCTGTTTCCAGCTTTATCTATCTACCTCTATGTCTCTATCTCTGTCTGTCTGTCAGTCTGTGTCTCGGTTTATCGCTACCTCTTTCTGTCTGAGTCTTTGTTTATTTCTAGCTCTCTGTCTCCGTTTGTCTGTCTGTCTGTCAATCTGTATCTCTGTCTCTCTCTGTCAATCTGTTTTCCTCTATCTCTGTCGGTCTGTCTATCAGTCTCTGTTTTTGTCTCTATGTCTGTGTCTCTGTTGTCTCTATCTCTGTCTATCTGTTTGGGCCTTGCTTTCTCTGTCTGTCTCTCTGTCTCTATCTTTGTCTATCTATCTATCTATCTATCTATCTATCTATCTATCTATCTATCTATCTATCTATCAATCTATCTATCTATTAATCAATCAATCAATCTATCTATCCATCAATCAATCTATCTATCTATCTATCTATCTAACCATCAATCTATCTATCCATCAATCTATCTATCTATCTATTAATCAATCAATCAATCTATCTATCTATCTATCTATCTAACCATCAATCTGTCTATCTATCCATCAATCTATCCATCTATCTATCTATCTAACCATCTATCTATCTATCTATCTATCTATCTATCTATCTATCTATCTATCTATTTCACCCGCTCGTCACCCTCATTGTTTAAATTAGCTACCGTCTGTAGAACGAATAAATGGAGTAGAAATTGTCAGGAAGAAAATGAACCAACTCTTTATTCAAATTTTGAAACCCATTGAAAAAGAAGCCAGTAAAGAAAAACCATTTTACAAAAGACGGACCAAAAAGAAAATAGAAATAACTTCAGACAACATCAAGATTTTAATTCAAAAATAGTTTTAGTGCAAAAAGGTTGAAGACAAAAGAAAAATATTTGCCCCGAAAACATTTAATTATAATCCGAATTTAATTAAATGATTAGATTTTTTTTTTTTAATAACATTGCATGATATTCGTAGCCTTTTGCTGAACATTGCTACCGAGAAAGTTGAATCTGATAAGCGTCGCCGAGTCATAATTTTAGATCATTTTTTATTTACGCGGATTTGTTTGATAATAAGAAAGTTAAACAACAAAGCGTACACTACAGATCACATTCACGCACACACACACTCACTCACGCACACACTCACTCACTCACTCACTCGCTCACTCTCTATCTATCTATCTATCTATCTATCTATCTATCTATCTATCTCAGTCTGTTCGTATCTATCTATCTATCTATCTATCTATCTATCTATCTATCTATCTCCACACACAC
>CAHIKZ030000260.1:1057500-1115000 GCA_903632075.3 Acanthosepion pharaonis | reverse complement strand
ATAACTCATTGTCAAATTTCCCCCTTATTCTTTTGGTATAGTAAGCCGAAGGGTGCACATCCTACGCATGCCCCACCAAAATATTAATATGCTTCACCGGTGGGGCATGCGCCCCACGTTGGGAATCATTGGTTTAAACGGCCGCAGTCGCTAACAGTAGCGAGTCACAAGTGTCTAGGCAGGGGAGATAAGTCCGTTAAATCAATATAAAATTAGCGAATGCGCCTGTAAGCCCAATAGAAACAGTTGTTAGAACGAATTTTCTGTCAATTTAGCAGGTCAGTGTGCAAATTTATCGAACGTGAATCCGTGAAACGGAGGAGAGAGTCCCCGTGCGCCCACCCTCCTCGGCAGACCATTCGGACAGGCTCAAACGTGATTTCAGCACGAAATGTCATCTCATCAACTGTCATTTGCAAATAACACAATTATGCCGGAAACGGGTAAGTGGACGCCCGGTGGTTGATGGTAGGCGGCGTGTGTCTGGCAACAATCATCATCAGAGATGTTTCAACTTAAAGGCCCACTGCAAATCAGCGTGATTTCTCATCTTCAGCATGGCTACTGTTTCGGATCGAAGGCACACTACTGATTAGTCCTGCTCGTTTCCGGGCATGCTAATCTACTCAGGCCCATTTGTGTTTCCTCAACACCCACAGCGCCAACCTGGAGCTTCTACTGCAATTATGTTGAGCGGCCATCAGTTACAGTAATAGTATGTGTCCTATCAGAGCTAGAGTTTTACCTTAAGCCCTCACTGAGTCAGGTTGTGACACAAGGTCGGTTTTTAACGTGGGGAACCGAGTGTTTCAACTCGGGCCGCTGGTCTAAGCTGGTCTTAGCTTGTCTAAGCTGGTCTTAGCTTGTCTAAGCTGGTCTAAGCTGGTAATAGCTCGTCTAATCTGGCCATAGCTTGTCCAAGATGGTCAGAGCCTGCCCAAACCAGTAATAGCCGGCATTTATACTTGGAGCCTCGGGTGGATTGAAAAAGATTCCAATAGACTTATTGAAGGGATTCCTGGTAGACCATGCCTTAAATAAATACAAAAAAAATGTTCTCACAAGCACAGACCACACCTTACGAGGGGCGTTATCAATGTAAAATGTGTGTGTGTGTGTGTGTGTGTGTGTGTGTGTGTGTGTGTGTGTGTGTGTGTGTGTGTGTGTGTGTGTGTGTGTGTGTGTGTGTGTTTAAAACTGATCAGTGGAAAATGTCATGATGCCATTTCTGATTTTAGGTCTCTTTGACCCGGAAATAAATGTGTACGCACCAGAAACCAAAGTAATAATAATAATAATAATAATAATAATACGCCTGTGGGCTATCTAATATTGTAGAAACGGTGCAGGTGACAGAGCTGCTTGGAACAGCTCATGTGCTAAGAAAAATCTGGCTTATCTTAGCTAGACATAGCCGGTCATACCACTGCTACGTAACAGATGTCACGCAACAGTGGGCGAACTCAAGGGAGGAGAGAAGGCCTCCATCACAGAATAGATACATCTGCAACATCCATCCCGATGGGAGAAACCCACTTTTCCTCCTATGCAAATCCACTCGGAAGAATCCGGGTAGAAAGCCCCATGTCTCATCAGAGCCATGTACGGTTTTGAATTCAATTTTGTCCTTCCCTTACACTTATTTCCAACCACAGCTAGAGGCTCCAGTCTGCCCCACTGTGCAATTCATAGTTGAGGGACGAAAGAAATGGATTCATGCCTTTTAACAAAGGTATTTGTGCTAAAGTGAATGTAATGATAACGAGTAGAATTCGAACTCGGCTTGCTGAATCTGTCTACAGACAACACAGTGTCATCTACGTATCTGATATTGTTAAGACTGTGCTCACCTATAATAAAAACCTGGTAGAATCTCCAGCACCCTTAAGACTGCCTCACTGTAATGGTTGAATAAATCCAGTAAGAAGACACATCCTTGTCTTACGTATTTTTTAGTTTATGTACTCAATTTTCTATTCAGGAAGCAAACCACCAGAATACAGATTATTCAAACATATTCTGATAATTTGGATTATTGTAATATTTATTCTGGTTATTTTGAGTATTCTAACATATTCTGATTATTCTAAAATTTATTCTAACATATTCTGATTATTCTAATATTTATTCTAACATATTCTGACTATTCTAAAATTTATTCTAACATATTCTGATTATTCTAATATTTTTATTGTAACATATTCTGATTATTCTAATATTTATTCTAACATATTCCAACTATTCTAAAATTTATTCTAACATATTCTGATTATTCTAATATTTAATATTCTGACTATTCTGAAATTTATTCTAATATATTTATTCTAATATTTATTCTAACATATTCCAACTATTCTAAAATTTATTCTAACATATTCTGATTATTCTAATATTTATTCTAATATATTCTGACTATTCTAATATTTATTCTAACATATTCTGATTATTCTAATATTTATTCTAACATATTCCAACTATTCTAAAATTTATTCTAACATATTCTGATTATTCTAATATTTATTCTAACATATTCTGACTATTCTAAAATTTATTATAACATATCCTGACTATTCTAAAATTATTCTAACATATTCTGACTATTCAACATTTTTTCTAACAAATTCTGACTATTCGAAAATGTATTCTAACATATTTTGACTATTCTAAAATTTATTCAAACATATTATGATTCTTCTTACTTTTATATTAACATATTCTGATTATTTGGATTATTCTAACACATAACATCATTGCATCATATTATTCTAACAGTTCTGAATTATTCTAACATCCTTCCCATGCCGTTAACGATACAACTGGTATGAACAATTCAAGAACTAGAAATAATATTGATTTGGTGTGGATAAATATCAAAATAAGAATAACGTCTCTTCTCGTCTGGAATCTGGTAACGAGTTAATGAAAATGGTTGACATTATTGCCAGATACTCACACTCCTGCCATCCATTTCGCCATTTCAGGCATAATTTTGCTATTTACAAATGACAGTTGATGAAATGACATTTCTTACGAAAATCATATGTGCACAGAACTGACACAAAGGAGTCTGTCAAATTCTAGAAAAGGGATCCTTTCTTTGTAAAGTTCTTGCTCCATTGACTTCCTAAAAGCTGTCTAAATTACCGAAACATTAGAAATCTTTTCGGAGTCGGACCAATAAATCTTTCAGCATCCGCTCGCATTTTTAAAGTTTAAAGCTGGTGTGTGTGTGTGTGTGTGTGTGTGTGTGTGTGTGTGTGTGCGTGCGCGTGCGTGCTCGCTTGCATATGCATCTCCATGTGTGTATATGTGTGTACATGTAAATGTGCGTGTGTGTGTTGTGTGTGCGTGTCTGTGTGATTTGATTCGATTTCAGTGCAGTCGACTGGCGAAATTCAAACGTTTTGCTTTCGATCAACATGTGTTTTCTTTATAAGACATCCAGTGTGTGTTCACCTTCAGGATGCTGTAACTAAATATTTGTCATTTATAATACACATCCCTAACTTTGGTTGGTGAATTTCTGAAAAGGAAAAAAAAATCTTTCCGTGTATAACCCGCACAGGCATTTTAGATTTTCTAGCAGCTAAATGGAACTAAAATTTAAAATTTGGTCAGAATAGGGTCACATTTAGGCAGAAGCAGTTTGTATGGGCTTGCAATTTAGATATAATTGATTTCCCCTGCTAGAGATAAAGGGAGACCTTTGTTAAGGATTTAGCACTATTTACAAAAACAATGATCAGTTTAGAAAGGGGACATATATTTCCTGCTAGGCCTATTATCAGGTTTTCACAGGTCTGACTAGACGTGAACGTTGTTTCATGATTTAATATTGACTGATATGTTTTTTTTACAGTTTATCAATCCTTGCTAGGTTATTAAATGCCAGAAAAGTTTTTGGGATCGTCAGAATTTTTGAAGATAATATTGATTTACTGATGCAAATCCAACTATTTAACCCATGGCTGGAGGGAGAAGTGGTATTTTCGCGTAAATGAATATAATGAACCCCAATGGAATTGGAACTCTATTTTCCAATTAACAATTGCCAGCCGTTATCTGTTACACCATCCGCACATCCATGCTTACAACATCTGGTATTCTCAAGCGGTTAGCCATCCAGGTACTGACCAAGCTCAACATTGCTTAACTACAGCGATCGTACGAGAACCGGTTTTTAAACATGACATGACCATAAGTCTTTTTTAAACAGAAAACGAAATCACCGGTCCTACAGATTGGACACGTATAATTTTTCTGCCAAAGATTTGTTTTTTTCGATGAATGGCAGGAAGATTATCTGAATTTCTAGGATGAAGAGGTATCTGTATTTACACTGTTTACATGCAGGCTATTGTCCTCATCTTTGTTGTCGCTATCACAACGTTTCGACTGTTGTGCATTCAGGCCTTCATCAGTCGTACATTGATCCGTGTAACCTACAAGAAATTCTGAGTTGAAATCTTCATTTAATCTATGGGCGTAGAATGTTCTCGTTCCAATGTCTATGTCAGCTTGTTACAACTGCTGCTGCTGTATAGGGCATATGAGAAGGGGGCCAGCTGGAACTTTGTACCGCAGCTCCACGGCAACCATGTAACACCCACCTCGAGAATAAGCGCTTTCTACTACCCCCAGCCCGACATACACTTACATTCACATTTACATCACTATACTTCTTTTTATTAATAGCTTAAAGATCGCTCTATCAGGCAGCATTTAAGCTAGCTCCTGTGGTGGTCTTTTAATTGGACCTTCATCACAATAGGTTATGAGGAGTAGATGCGATAGGCAACAATAAACTACAGAAGAGCTCAAAATTGATCGCTGCATTTAAGGATTGCATTAAGCTTACCTTTTAAAAGATCAAAGACAATTCTTCTGCCGCCATTTAATTTAAAGACAATTTGATGTACGTAGGTCCTTACTTTTCATACAAACAATTATTTTCATTTCATGAGTGACTTTCGCTGAATTTCGCACTTAATTTCAATTATTCTCAAAGTTATTTAG
Source organism: Acanthosepion pharaonis (assembly GCA_903632075.3). Lineage (NCBI taxonomy): Eukaryota > Metazoa > Mollusca > Cephalopoda > Sepiida > Sepiidae > Acanthosepion > Acanthosepion pharaonis. The sequence continues at coordinate 1,109,984 of CAHIKZ030000260.1, read as the reverse complement.
AGTTATTGTACAAAAAAAAATTTATCGCAAAAAGATTACATAAAAAATCGTGGAAAACAATCACAGTAATGAAAACTTGGGAATCCAAAATTTCATGATTGCGGGTCCAGATCTGACCAGCAATATTTTTTTAATTTTCTTACGGGGTCGGTCTGATTCCAAAATGGTATGATATGTTGGGCTACGACCTCCAGGAATTAAGTTGAAATAGTGTGACACAGTGACACACTGACATTCACATTTATTATATAGATTATTGTGGGCCTAGTTGTATTAACATTTAATAACACCGATATTATCTACCTACAGCCCGATGCATAGATGCGCAAATTAGCGTAATGATGCGACTAACGCGCAACAGAATTTTCACGTCATCATGTGCTAGTGTCCCATATTATTTTGTTTCATAAGGACTTTATGTATGTTAATTCCAAACATGGAAATAAAGCATTTATCAAGTTTTGTACGGAGATTTACTGGACATCAAATTCTCAATTTTGAGAAAAAAAAATTTAGCCTGCCCCGGGGCACCAAGGGGGGTCATGTACCGCCTTGCAAAATTTCTCTTGGAGGCTCTGCTGCTGCTGTTTAACAAAAATAAAAGCTTCAGTGAGTGTAATCAAGCATCACAAGCAGAAGCAGCACACATAGCAGGCAGGTTAGGCTTAAGGATCCAAGTTTTCCAAGAAGAACTGTACTACGGGACTAGTGAATTTGGTGACATAGTAATTATGAGTTCAATCCTGGTACCGGACAGTGTTTACTTGGATTCAGTGGAAACAGGGCGAGCAATAACGAGATATCCCAAGACATAGAAAGATTAAATAAAGGGTTCAGTTCAGGATTCCCTGGTTACCTGGTTATATATATATATATATATATATATATATATATATATATATATATATATATATATATATATATATAACAGTCAGTTTTTTACAAGTTTACAATAAGAAATTGTTTGAAGACATCAGTTACAATCGATCTATGGGCTACACAAATAAAAAAACGTTCAACCCTACGATTTTGTAAAGTTCAATATCAGTTTCATTGACACTATTTACATTATTCGGAATATCGTCCTCATCTTTGTTGTCATATTTATCACAACGTATTGGCCGCTGTACGCTCCGGCCTTCTTCAGTTGGTCGAACTGAACCCTTTATTTCGCTCACTGGGGTAGACTGTTCTCGTTCCACGTGCCATGTTTAATGAATGTCAGATGTCAGTTATCTCCTGTTAATTTCCCCTCTCCAAGTTCTCTACTGCCTTAACCGGGTACTGAACTCGCAACTCTTTGGGTCTTGTCACTGGTTAAGGCAGTGGAGAACTTGGAGAGGGGAATTAACAGGAGATAACAACGGCCGAGACGTTGTGATAAATATGGCGACAAAGATGAGGACAATAGTCCGAATAATGTAAATAATGTACATAATACCTCATCTCAGAAATCAAGATTTCATTGAATCTGTTTTCTATACGGACGCAGGATAGAAGCAAGTAATGAATGAACCTATTGAATCGTTCTGTTTTGTTTTTGAAAAGTCCTAAGCTTTGGGCCTTTACAGAGAAATATAAATGGAATCACAACAAAAAAAAATCAGTCAACACATTCACTTTCCATCCGTCTTCAATTGTCGACTCTTTTTAACAAATAAGCTTATGCCCCATGCCACAACCGAAAGTTCAACGGACTCCTCTCTCTCTCTCTCTCTCTCTCTCTCTCTCTCTCCGTTCCTCTCTCTCTCTCTCTCTCTCACTCCCTTTCTCTCTCTCTCACTCTCCCTTTCTCTCTCTCACTCTCCCTTTCTCTCTCTCCCTTTCTCTCTCCCTTTCTCTTTCTCTCTCTCACTCTCCCTTTCTCTCTCTCTCCCTTTCTCTCTCTCACTCTCCCTTTCTCTCTCTCTCAATTTCCATTTCTCTCTTTCCCTTTCTCTCTCTCTCTCTCTCTCACTTTCCCTTTCTCTCTCTCACTCTCCCTTTCTCTCTCTCACTCTCCCTTTCTCTCTCTCTTTCCCTTTCTCTCTCTCCCTTTCTCTCTCTCTCACTTTCCCTTTCTCACTCTCCCTTTCTCTCTCTCTCACTCTCCCTTTCTCTCTCTCTTTCCCTTTCTCTCTCTCTCCCTTTCTCTCTCTCTCCTTTCTCTCTCTCTCCCTTTCTCTCTCTCCTTTTATCTCTCTCACTCTCCCTTTCTCTGTCTCTCAATTTCCATTTCTCTCTCTCCCTTTCTCTCTCTCTCTCTCACTTTCCCTTTCTCTCTCTCACTCTCCTTTTCTCTCTCTCTCACTTTCCCTTTCTCTCTCTCCCTTTCTCTCTTTCTGTCTCTCTCTCTCTCTCTCCTACTCTACCTCTGTGTGTGTGCACTTATGTAAATCTCCTCTCTTTCTCATACACACACATACAGACTTTTATTTAAACTCAAACATCAGAAAAAAAAAACATTCATTTCACACAAAACGTTTTTCTATCGACCAACTTTAAATTACATTAATCTCCTTTTCTTTTTTCTTTTTGTTGTTGTATTTCGTTTGAAGCATACATATCAGATTATAATTATTGCGATTCTGTCAATCAATCTATGTGTTATTTTGATCTCTTTGTCAATCTGTCAACTTCGCTCAATCCATGTATGTGTTATTTTGATTTATTTTGTCATGTTAGAGAAAAAACTTTTCTCCAGAATCTATCTTACATATTTATAAGTTTACCATTCGTCCTTGCTGAGAATATGACTGTCACATTTGGTCTGGTGTTCCTGATATATATTTAGATATGCTTTATAGAATTCAAAGAAGAATCTGCAAGGTTATTGGTCCTGACCTGACATCTCAGCTTCAGTCACTTTCCGCCGCCATAACGTAGCTTCCCTGTGTCTTTTCTATAAATACTTTTATGTTAATTGTTTTGATGAACTTTCCGCCATGGTAGCTAGACTTTATGAATTTAAATGAAGTACTTGATTGGCGGCAAGGTCTCATCATTTTACAGTTGAAATGGCTAGATGTAACCGTAAGTTCTATGCTAACAGTTTCTTTTTTCGCACTTCTCGTTTGTGGGACCCTATTCCGGTTTCTTGCGTCCCAATGAATTTTGACCTTCAAAAATTTAAATTTAATGTCAATCGTTATCTTCTGTTTTCTTAATTCCTTACTTTATTGCTCCCTCTCCTTTCACACACAAATTTTCTTTATCAATCAACTTTAAAATTCCGTCAGTTTAATGTCTTTTTTATTTAGTTTTTTTCATTTTATCTCTCTCTCTCTCTCTCTCTCTCTCTCTCTCTGTGTCTGTGTGTGTGTGCGCGTGTGAGTGTGTGTCTACCTTACTCTTTTTGAGTAGGGTACACATCTATTTATCATATCTCAGTTGCGTCTCTGTCCTTGGACAGAGTGCGCTCAGGGGCTTCTTGGTCAAAGGACAGAGGGGCAACTGAGGAAAATTATACTGAAGAGGTGCCCAGCCCTGGGGAACAGCTGCCCGAGGCCGCGCCCTCCCATTGCACAAGAGGGAGAGATTCGGTGCTCGCACCGAGGCCAGCGCAACCGACGGTTGCGGGGGCTGTGGGGAATTTTTGTCCCTTGTCCGAGTGTACGCGCTCGGGACCCCACTTTAATACGACCTTGGGTCACATCTCGTTTTGGTGGGGGAACGAGTAAACACTGTGTGTGTGTGTGCGTGTGCGTGTGTGTGTGTGTGTGTGTGTGTGTGTGTGTGAATCCTTTCATTTTAAGCATGCATATAAATATATCGTTATTGTTATTCTGTCAATCCATGTATGTGTTATATTGATTTATTTTGTTAAGATTCTCACAGTTTTAAACTAACTCCAATCAAATTTAGATTCCCTACAAGTTACAAACTATTAATTCTAATATCATCCCCTGTTTCCTGTTCAGAATTTAGTTTCCGGTTACTTCTATAGTCTACTTCAATTCTATACTTCTAACATCTCCGTCTAAACTCTTAAATATTATTTACTATTTCTTTATTTCTTTCCTCAATAGGAATTAGATAGACTATTTACATTATTCGGACTATTGTCCTCATCTTTGTTGCCATATTTTTCACAACATTTCAGGTGTTGCACGCTCCGGCCTTCTCCAGATAGTTGGAATGTCGAACTGAACCGTTCATTCCACGTGTTTGCGAGATAACAGAGGGAAGTAATGAAAAAGAAGGTTTACTACACGAAGGTTTTTGAATTAATATATATATAGTATTCGTATTTTTTTTCATACTATTCATGGCTTTTAAGAGACTCCTTTTCTTAAATCTATGAATTACCATATATTCTTTGGAAATGGAATGGCCTTCTAGAGGTCAGAGAGTCTCGTCTGCCATTTAACCCATAGCTGGGTAGGAGAGACGGATTCATGCTTTTCCCAAGGAAATTTGTGCGAACGCGAAGGCAATAAACAATTATAAATATTTTGTAATGGCGTGTCTCTTCAAGACGTAGGTGATCATGGCTCTCCACAGATTCCTTTTCTTTGCTATCTCTGAACTGGCAAGATTTCTTAGGAAAGACAGGATGCTTCCCCATTGCCTTCTCCACGTTTTAGGCCCTTCTTTTAGATTTATGGACACCAAGGTCTAGTGATCCCAGTCTAGCTTACAATTTAACTCATAGCCGAACAGGTGGGGGGGGGAACAGATTCAGGCTTCAGTGAAAGTGAATGCAACAGACTTGCCCGGAATTGGAACTCGTCTCAACGCTTATAAATAATATCCACTACACGAACCGCATATAAATAAATAACACATGCACACATATACACACGGCTCACAGCCACATCACGTTGATACATCGGTTCCCGTACGATCGCCGAAGTTAAGCAATGTCGAGCCTGGTCAGTAACTAGATGAGTCACTGCTTGGGAATACCAGGTTTTGTAATCTTGGATTTGCGAGTGGTATAATGGATAATGACTCCAAATTGTTAATCGGAAAGCCGAGTTCTAATTCCAGTCGGATTCGTTAGTTACGCGCAAATATCCTTTCGGAAAGATATGAATCTGCCTCTTCTCCCCCAGCTATGGGTTAATTAGTAAGATGTGTATCACTAAAACCATTATTATCTCCAAAAAATAAAATGAAATTGTATACAAAACATTTAAATTTTGGCATTAAATAAGTCATACTATATGTATTTACTTGACCCCCCCCACTGAATCAGGTTGTGACACAAGGTCAGTTTTTAACGTGGGGACCCGAATGTTTTCACTCTGGCCGCTGGTCCAAGCTGGTCTTAGCTGGTCATAGCTTGTCCAAGCTGGTCAGAGCTGGTCTAAGCTAGTCATAGCTGGTCTTGGCTTGTCCTAGCTGGTCCAGGCCGGAGCCGGTCCAGATAGTCCTAGCCGTGATACCACCAGCCCGGGGACAGAGCCCTGTGCCAGGTAAGTCATATTATATGTCACTAACCAAATAACCAAACACACACATACACAAATACATTAGCTTTGAAATCTAAAAATATGAGGAGTTATGAAAAATTCCTGGGTCCAACTTTTTTCAACGGATATAGTAAAATAAATACGAGATGAAAACAACGCATAACCTACCTAGAGAAATGTTTAAGAACTACGAAGGACAGGAAAATGTGGAGAGCCATGATCACCTACGTCCTCAATGGACACTGTATATAGAAGAAGAATGAGCTTGAGTAAATGGATGGAGGAACAAGGTTTAGGAGAGATAAAAAAAAAAAAAAATTATTAAGAACTACAAAGGACAGGAAATTGTGGAGAGCCATGATCAGCAACGTCGCGAAGGGACATGTCACATAGAAGAAGAATGAGCTTGAGTAAATGGATGGAGGAACAAGGTTTAGGAGAGATAACAAAAAGAAAACATTTATTAAGAACTATAAAGGACAGGAAATTGTGGAGAGCCATGGTCGCCAACGTCCTGAAGGGAAACGTCACATAGAAGAAAGTTCGCTGGCGCAGAAAGAAAACAATAGTACTTCTTAGACAAGGTAGCAAAAGAAAGCAAGAAAAAAGGATTATCAACCGCAAGAAGACAAAGTGTGGGGTACTACTTTAGTGTGCGGGCTATACCGCAGTTTCCGTGGTCTACGCTGTGAAATGACGTTTAGCGTGCAATCTGCAATTTCATGGTATGAATTTATAATGATGACTATTAATGTACTATTTATTTGTTTATTTATAATGATGACTATTAATGTACTATTTATTTGTTTATGTACTGACACATATACAAAAACAATACCCTTTCCGGTGGCAAAAGCTGCTGGTGGCGCCTGGGGTGGCAGTACCGCTTTATCCACCAAAACTGTGTTACCTCCCCTGGTTGGCGGCTAACGAGGGAAGGGTGTCGCACGTGCTTTCACGTGTTGCATGTAGATAATTTAGCCATTGATGTGTAAAAGTGCAGGTAGACTGAACGCTGAAGTGCTATCAAGTATGTTCATTGGCAAGAGAAAAAGCCCAAGATGCTAGCTAGGAATTGGAATCCACTTCAGACATGTACAAAAATATCTGGTAATTGTTTCAACAGAGAATGAAAAATGCGACACCATAACCCGAACACGATCTGAGTTAACGAAAGATGCTTCCCAAAGGCTAAGCAAAGTACTTAGAAATAGGAAAATTTTGTTTTAAAAACAAAGAAAAAAAATGTTGAATTGCTATGCGATATCAATCATCTTGTATGTCAGTGAATACTCGATAATCACCTCATAGATGAAGAGGTAACTGGGGGCAGCAGAAATATGGTGCTACAGAAGGATGCTGAGAATTCCATGAACGAAGCGAGTAAGCAACAAGGAAGTCTTAAAGAAAATGGTAACAAAAAGAACACTATTTACTATTGAGATTACTGAGGCATCTGGAAGAGACATGGCCCGTGGAACTAGAACAATCTACCCCGGTGAACAAAATAAACGGTTCAGTGCGAAATTCCAATCACCTGAAGAAAGCTGGAACATACAACGGCCGAAACATCGTGAATATGGCAATAAAGATGAGGACAACAGTCCGAACAATGTAATTAATGTAAATAATTACAATACCTCATCTCAGTAACATATACAGGTATTAAAGAAGGCTGGAGCGTACAACGGTCAAAACGTCGTGAATATGGCAATAAAGATGAGGGCAACAGTCTGAACAATGAAAATAATATAAATAATTACAATACCTCATCTCAGAAATACAGACAGATATAGATGAAGGCCGGAGCGTACAACGACCGAAACGTCATTAATATGATAATAAGGATGAAGACAACAGTCCGAACCTTTTAAATTATGTAAATAATTACAATACCTCATATCAGAAATATAGACAGATGTTGAAGTTCCTCAAAGACACATGGCCCAGTGGATAAAAAAAATGCTTTGTTTGGATACAGTGATTTGACCCCAAAGAGTTCAATTACTGGTTACTGCAGGAATGAAGAAAAACTTGGAGTGTTGAGTTAAAGGGAGATAACTGAGACATCCAGAAGAGGCATGAGACATGGAACTAGAACAATTTACCACGTTGGACGAAATAAAGGGCTCAGTTCGAAATTCCACTTGAAGAAGGCCAGAGCGTACAACGGCCGAAACGTCGTGAATATGTCAATAAAGATGAGGACAGCAGTCTGAACAATGTAAATAATTACAATTCCTCATCTCAGAAATATAGACATATAAAAAGAACGCTTATACTCAGAATCAGAAAGAGTCAGATGAAATTCCTTGGGTATATAACGAGAAAAGATGGTGTGGAAAACTTAAGCCTCACAGGGCCTATTGGGGCCAAGAGAGACAGAAGGCAGTGAGCCACCTACATGACGAGCATGCGTGAATGGACGGTAGGAAGGAGGGCGGGAAGCTTGGCAATGGGAGTAACATTGTTAAAGGCGATAAAGAATAGGAAGTTGTGGAGAACCATGATCATTCACGTCCTGAAGGGACACAGCACATAGAAGAAGAATTTTTTTTTTTTTTGTCTGTTTATTTTAGTTTTTTTTTTTTTTTTGTCGTTTGGGGCGGAATGCCTTCCTTCACAATAACCACCAATAATTTGGGACGCTAAACTAGAAGATTGCTAATAAAGCTAAGAAGAGAAATTCGATGGCGCTTACATTTTTTCTTTATTGCCGATTCGAGGTTTGCATTGCAAATAATTTGCTAAAATATTTTCAATTTATTTGGTTTATTTAATAAACCAAATAAATTGCAAATATTTTATCAAATGAAAAAAAAGAACATTCTTAAAGACTTCAGCTTCGAGTTAAAGTTGAAATGACAGATTAATTAATTAAACAAACACTGAATATTCGTTAGTTTTGACCCCTGACCACCGAACATTTTATCATTCGTCTCTGAATTCTCGTCTGGTTAAAGGAAAACTAAAATCAAAATCAAATCAGGAACATAGTTCTTGTGGGGGAAAAAAAAGTGATTCAAGGGAAGTAACTCCGGCATACATAATTCAAAACCTCAACAATTCTTGCTTGATGCTTCATACGGAAACTAATAAAAGCCAGCTTCTTGGAGACTCGACAACTACGGAGCATTTCTCTGCTGTATAAATAATAATGTAGAGGCTACCCCTATGGTAAAACATAAGCAAGTATGTGGGGTGCCAACTTTGTTTCAGGAAAGCATTAAAAATACTATTGGATTTTTTTTATAAATCAAATAAAAGTAAAACATTTTCTTTATTTAAGTCAACAGTAGATGTTTATATAAACGTTCGCACATTTTGGGCAGGAGTAATTAATTTGGACTCACTTTTTTTCTTAATTTACAATGAATTCCATAAAAAAATCATTTACAGTGCATTAAAATCATTTTCATTTTTAAATTCATTCCAAACGTAAACTATTCAATACATTTCTATATTAAAATCATTTATAATGCTTTCTTACAAGATAATCATTTATATGAAATTCTATAATAAAATTTAAAATCATATATGCAATTCATTCTTATAGTAAAATAATTTAAAAGGATTTGCTATAGGAAAATCATTTATGATAAAAACATCTATAGTAAAATCTTTTACAATACATTCTTATATTGAAGTGGTTTATCTACCATTATTATTTGTTTTCGTCGGCATCACCAATTGTGATACCTACGTCGGGGTTACCAATATATGTAGTGATAGGTGTACCATGGTTGTTTATTTCCGACGGGATCATTAAATATGTAGCTGTTGTATTATCATCGTTGTAGTGATTGAGTTGCCAATATTTAACTAGGGCTAGGAAAGATGAGATTAAGGACAATGTGTGAAAGCAATGCAATTTATACTTGACGTAAATAGCACATAGAATAAAATACAAAATTGAACTGAATGATTCCAAAACATAACAATTAGATTTATTAATGTTTGATGTACATGAATGCGAACTGAAAAAGTAGGACAGAGTTGTGTCCCTTTGATTAGGTATTAGTTGTACCGGAGTTCATATTAAGAAAGTTTGGAATTGTGAGTTTGCAAAGTTGGTAAAAGTTCAGGAGTGATTTCAGAGTTCGTGAATGTTGGTAATTATCTTTAACGTCTGGTCAGCAATAACTAAGACGGGAGCCGGTGAAGGTTACATCTTGGCACTTGGTAACTACTACTCAAAAAGTTCACACGTGTTCGGTTTATATAATGGTCAAGTGGCTCCTAGCATATGAGCGGGAAAACAGATTGGTCGCGTGCAGGCGGTTTGATTGGTTGGAACTGACCAATCAGCAAGCTAGATTGGAGGTGATTGACCAATGAATACTTGTTATATTGTATGAAAGTAGAATTTTACTTACCAGATAGGAAGAGTGCATTTCCAAAAAATAGGTAAGGCTGGTTTGTTGTGGAAGATTCCACAATATAGTTCCAATACACAGCATTCTGTGCCTGACTTGCAGAAAATGCCATGTCTCTGAATTTTGAATACGTCATACGAGGAGATTTTAGCAACAAGTAAGTCTAAAATTTACAAGCCAATGACAAGGAAATGGAGATGACATCATAAATAATAACAGACTACCCTTGACTGACTGAGAGATATTTGTACCACCAAGGTAGTGAAATACAAATATGAGACTAGTCAAAAAATAATTTAAAAACAAATCCAGGCATTGATTTTTAAAGAGAATGATTTAATAATCTTCAGTCAAAAAAGACAGATACTGGAATCTAGAAAAACTTAAACTAACTCATATGAGGAGTCATTACTCACAACAAATACAGTGGAACCTCGGTTCACGAATTTAACTTGTTCCTGATGGCTGTTCATAACCCAAAATGTTTGTAAACTGAAACTATTTTTCCAATAGGAAACAATGTAGAGAAAAAAAGTCACAGTACAAAACAGGAAAAGAAAAGCACAATACAATACACAAATGTATATATTTAGCATCACACTACCACTTTCTTATCAATGTTGAATTTTGTACAAATCTCTGCAAAAAGTGGATCAAAGAGCTTACCCAGCTTCATACAACTTTTAATTGGTCAGTAAACAAACAAGTGGGCATTGCAATCCACCCATGTACAAGTCTTTTTCCATAGCGTGACCAAGTCAAGTTTTCCCGCTCTTTTTCCAGGATCCTGTCACATGGTTACATTAATTATAAATATCAGACACGAGTTTGGGTCGTGAATCTGATTAGCTAGGTATAAGAGTTAGTGAAGACCAGCCTCAACCCATTCCCCTCTTTTCGGCCTTGTGCCATACTTGTATTAATTTACAATAAACATTGATTTCATTCGCCTACAAAAATGTAACCATAAAGGATTTGTGTCTTGATCATGTGTGGACAGATGCTTAGAAAACATATTCACACACGCACACATGCACGTACGTACAAAATTTTACAAACTACATTACAAAGATACGAAACATTTCCAAACCAGCAACAAGAACTTTTCTCTTTAAAAGTACTCTTCCAAAGCTAAAAGTTTATTCAGCATTTCTCAGCTTTATAATTCTTTCAACTCTCTAACAGTGTGTGAACGTTTTGAGCGACAAGTTCAACTTTTGTGAGCACGGATAAAAATATTTCAATTTCATTAGCAAAAACTTTAATTCAGTCAAAGGGACATAACACCAACAAAAATAGTAACGTCTTCTTGTGTACATCATTAAATATAAATATTCTTGTTGTTTCATATTTTGTGATATTTTGCGTTAAATAAAAATTGAGAACTCATATCATATTTTGCGTTAAATAAAAATTGAGAGCTCATATCATATTTTGCGTTAAATAAAAATTGAGAACTCATATAATATTTTGCGTTAAATAAAAATTGAGAACTCATATCATATTTTGCGTTAAATAAAAATTGAGAACTCATATCATATTTTGCGTTAAATAAAAATTGAGAACTCATATCAACATGGCAGTCGACTCAGAAATTATTCCGTTCTGGTTAACTCGGTTCGGCCATGTTGTTCATGAACCGAAATTTTGTTCGATAACCGAGGCATTTTCATCTCGAATTTTCTGTTCGAAAACCGATTTGTTCGACATGTGAGACGTTCGAGAACTGAGGTTGCATTGTATGTCAAGATGAAATATTCTGACACTATTTAAAATAGACTGGTCCGCTTGTGAAAAACAGAGAAACATTTTTGGGAAGTCATTAATTTAATAGATTAGCATTTGAATCCTGTTTAAAAATCAATACATTATCAACTCAAGCCCTGATTTTTACAGAGTTATTTTAGACTTAGTTCTTTTGCGTACAAAGACAGACTTTTTGATGGAGTTATAAAAAGATTTCTTTTAAATAAAAAACTAATGGCTATATTCATTCCTAACTAAAGAACAAAAATTTATAAAAATTAATAAAATTGTATATTCGTTTATTCTTCATTTAAGATAAATAATTTGAACCTCAAATGTTTGTGCCTGCGTTTTCAAAAAAACACATACAGAAAAATGTTTTACAAAAAGTAAAAAAAAAAATGTTAAGAGTTTTAAAAATTCAGAAAATTAAAAAATATATGATTTTACCACACTTTGAAATTTTGTAAATAACTTTGTAAAAGTCAATTTAACACTATCTCAATATTACGTATACGGTCTCCACTTCTGAAATGATAAAAAATAAATATTTTTAAATTTTGACAAGTGTCATAGTCTAAGCAAGGTGGAAAGAATATTAATGTACAAAAATTATTTCCCCAAAAAAAATATATTTTAAAAAAATATTTTGCAAACTTTGACCTTTGTCTCGGTAAAAAAATGAAATGTCAAAAGAACAATCTTTCCCATGACACCACTATTGTTTTAACTACCTTCACTCCTCGGCCATGTTTATTATTTTTAAAAGCAATGATTAGAATTGTAATAAATGCTAAACATATAATGTAAGTGAATTTATACACTTTCTTTTTCTTTTTGAGAATTTACAGCAAAAACATTAAACTTATATTTATTTATTAGATTGTTTATTTACAAGAATAATTTTATGTTTACAACATTCTAAAAACTAATACAATTAGAACTAATGCAATGTAATATTTATAATTTACCAATTTATAAAGAAGTAATTATAAAAATAATTTTTAATTCATAAATTTATAAACATTTAAAAAAATTAATAAAATATGGGAACCAACTATAAGGAAATCCTTATTATTTACAATTTTATAGAGTTCAAATCGACTGAAAATTAGCCAATGTTTTGCCAACCATTCCAATAAACAATCTAATAAATAAATAGTGTTTAACATCTTTGTTGTCAGTTCTCAAGAATAAATAAAATGTATAAATCCATTTTCATGTTTGGGTTTTATTAAAATTCTAATCATTGCTTTTTAAGACGATAAACATTACCGACACAGTCAAAAGTGCATACAGTAATAGGAGTGTCAAGGAGTTTTGACATACTGTTTATTTATGAGCACAAAGCTTAAATATTGCCCAGAAAAGTATGTCTTTATTTCTGAGATGTACACTGTTTACAATATTCGGATTATTGTCCTTATCTTTGTTGCCATATTTATTACGTTTCAGCCATTGTACGCTCCGGCCTTCTTCACTGACATCCATTAAACATGGCACGTGTAACTAGAACTGTCTACCCCAGTGAGTGAAATAAAGGGTTCAATTCGACATTCCAACCACCTGAACAAGACAGGAGCATACAACAGCTGAAACGTTGTAATAAATATGGCAACAAAGATGAGGACAATAGTCCAAATAACGTAAATAGTGTGCCCAGAAAAGCTCTTAAAAAAGAAATTTCATTAGTCTATAGTCAAATGTGTTTGTGTGTACAATTAATTTATTTTGTATATGTATGTAAATGTTTCCTGTATTATTATTATTATTATTATTATTATTATTATTATTATTATTATTATTATCTAATAAAAACAAATTTACAAAAATAAATAAATAAAATAAAATAAAAATATGTAAAATTGTTCTATTGTGCATTCAGGTTTTAATTTAAAAAAATAAAGAAAAGAAAAAATTTTTTTTGCATCTACTTAATATATAAATATAAAACAAAGACATATACTGAGAACCCACGGTAAACTCGGCCTTGTGCCACATACATCCCTCGGGTGTGGGGGGGGGCTGTTAAATATTAACATTGTCAAAAGTGTATACTGTAATAACAGTGTCAAGGGTCCTTTTAGCAAATCGTTTTTTGTGGGTACAAAGTTTAAACATTGCTAAAATTATTTACCTTAAAATATAAATTCCATCATCTCCCTCAAAGTAATATATATTTGGATATGTATACTGTGAATTAACCAAAGTTTTGTACTACATTCTGTTCATGTGTACAAGTGATATTCACAGAAAATATGCCATGGAAGAATGGTTAGCAGGACATTAGTATCATCATTATTGTGGTGAGTTCAATCTACACTGGGTGTCCGAGAGAAAGGAAGGTGAGTGGTTTCATACTGTGGCAAGGAAATAGTGCGAGATAGAGAGAAAGTTTTTTCTATCTGTGAGACGTTTAAATTATACCTTCATTCAAAAGTCAGAGTAAATACATTTTATCCAACTCTGACCACAATATAAGATGAAAAACAAGTCCCCACATCTCAAGTGAGCACATTCTCAGTAATATTACCAACTACAAGGAAATCCTTATTATTTACCATTTTATAGAGTTTGAATCGATTGGCAATTAGACGATATTTTGCTAACCATTTCAATAAACAATATAATAAATAAATGATGTTTATTATTTTTGTTGTCAGTTCTCAAGAACAAAGAAAATGTATAAATTCACCATCATATGTTTAGGTTTTATTACAATTCAAATCACTGCTTTTTAAAACAATAAACATTCCTGAAGAGTGAAGGTAGTTAAAATAAAAGTGGTGTCGTGAGAAAAACCGTTCTTTTGACACTTCACTTTTTTTTTTTTGTTTTTTGGGGTTTTTTTTGCAGTCACAAAGGCCCATGTTTGCCCTTGTTTCCATTTTTTAGAAGTTTTATACATATAGAAAAAAAAAAGAATTTCTTGGGGTTTTAGGCGCACAAGAAAAGCTGGTCTGTTCCTCGGTGTGAAATTGTACGGAATAAGAATAATGTGATAATGTCACTAAGACACAGAGGGTTACTGAGAGTGAAAGAAGAAAAGACAATAAAAGAACAGGGTTCAGGAAGACAAAGAAAAAAAAATGGAAGCTTGTTCTTGTTTGTGGATAATCAACATTTGTTTTTTGATATTCTCCTGGCTCTTCCTGCACATATAAAATTCCATCAATAAAAACATTACATTCCTCTAGATTCCTCATATAATTGTAAACATTGCTTTTTTTTAAACAATAAACACTGCTGAAGAGTGAAGGTAGTTAAAATAATAGCAGTGTCAATGGAAATAAAATGTTGTTTTGACAATCTATCTTTTTTGGCAGGCACGAGGGTCCATGTTTGCCAAAAAAATCTATCAAAATTAATTGTAGGAAATGCTGTTCTGAGCAATGCGGGAGGAATAAAATTGAATATTTTCCTCTCATCAATAGCCACGGGAGGGCCTTGTCCACTAAGGAATTCAGAAATTTGGCAGGTCTGCAAGTTTTCCAATGTTGTTTATTTATGTTTGAGAAGATTAGGTTAAAACTACTAAGATTAAAATGTTAGTCTTCAAATTAGTTGATAAATCCAGAGAGAGAGAGAGAGAGAGAGAGAGAGAGAGAGAGAGAGAATGAATGAATAGCTTAGATGAACTAACAGCGATATATGACAATATAAGCATTTAGAGCAGTGATTCTCAACGTGGGACCTTGTTACCAAAAGTGGCCCTGAGAAAATATTTTAAATGGGCCTGGATACACCAGGAACAGTGTAGTCATTAGTCATGATTTATATTTTCTACTACCACACCTGAAGTTTTTTTAAAATAAAAATGGGCCACAAGGAAAAAAACGTTAAGAAACACTGACTTAGACAACGTAGACTGATATCTATCTATCTCATTCTATACATATCTATCTGTCTGTCTAGCTGAGTCCATACATATCTGTCTATCTGAGTCTATACATATCTATCTGTCTATCTACCTATCTTGAGTCTACACATATCTATCTGTCTATTTATCTGAGTCTATACATATCTGTTAGTCTATCTGAGTCTATACATATCTATCTGTCTATTTATCTGAGTCTATACATATCTGTCTGTCTATCTATCTATCTGAGTCTATACATATCTATCTGTTTGTCTATCTGTGTCTATACATTATCTGTTTATCAATTTAAGTCTATACATATCTATCTACCTGTCTATTTATCTAAGTCTATACATATCTATCTGTCTATCTATATCTCTCTATCTCTCTCTCTCTCTCTCTCTTTCTCTCTATCTATCTATCTATCTATCTAACTGAGTCTATATATATCTATCTGTCTATCTATCCGAGTCAATACATATCTGCCTATCTGAGTCTATACATATCTGCCTATCTTAGTCTATACATATCTATCTGTCTGTCTATCTATCTATCTATCCCAACATTCTCAGCATTTCTTGTTTGTGTATAACCAACATTTGCTTTTTTATATTCTCCTGGTCCTTCCTGCACATATAAAATCCCATCAATAAAAACGTTACTTTAGTCTAGGTTCCTCATCTAATTGTAATCATTGCTTTTTTATACTGTAAACATACCCAAGGAGTGAAGGTAGTTAAAATGAAAGCGGTATGAATGAAAATAAAACATTGTTTTGACACTCCATTTTTTGTGGACACGAAAGTCCATGTTTACCAAAAAAATTTGAATTTTATTTGATTTGTTTTTTATGGCTTATCAACCCTTTTTCAGGTTATTTAAAGTTGGAACATATTTTTCGTTTATAATATTTTTGGGGAGATAATAACGATTTTCTTATACAGGTCCTAATATTTAACCCATAACTGGAGGGAAAAGAAGAGAGTTCATACCTTTCCCAATGATATTTGCAAGTAAGTGATTATAATAAATCTGTCTTGGCTCTTTGATTTCTCATTGCGAGCCGTTAACCATTACACCACCGGTACATTCAAGCTTACAACACCTGGTATTCCCAAGAGGTCACCCATCTTGGCATTGAGCAGGTTCGATGTTTCTGAAATTCAGTGATCCGATGAAAACTGGTATTTCAATGTGATATTGCCATAAACAAAATTGGAATTAATGCTAGAGATATTTCAAAAAAATTTTTTAAATAAAAATATTTGAATAAATGTCTGGGATATTAACTTTTTTTTTTTTAATATTTCAAATAAAAAAAAAAGTTGAATAGATACATGTAATATTCAATTTTTTTTTTCGAATAAAAATATTTGAATAAATAGTAGATTCAGTATTTAATTTTTAAATAAAATTCTGGTAATTCAGCATGATATCGCCATAGGTAAAATTGGAATTGATGCTAGAGATATTTAAAAAACAATTTTTTAAATAAAAAATTTAATAAATGTCTGAGATATTAACTATTGTTTTTTTGATATTTTAAATAATAAAAAAAGTTAAATTGATACGTGTGATATTCAGAATTTTTTTAGATAAAAATATTTGGATAAATACTAGATTCAGTATTTTTTTAACTTTTAAATAAAATTCTTTGTGATATCAACATAAGTAAAATTGGAATTGATGCTAGAGATATTTCAAAAATATTTCTAAATAAAAAAAATTTTAATACATGTCTGAGATATTAAGTATTCTTTTTTGATATTTTAAATAAAAAAAAAAGTTGAATGGATACAAGAGATATTCAGAATTTAATTTGAAATAAAAATATTTGAATAAATAATAGATTCAGTATTTTTTTTAATTTTTAAATAAAATTCTGAATAGATACTAAATATATTCTGAAATTTTTTTCCTAATAGACTAATTTTTATATAATTGATTCAAGAAATACATAACTTGGAATACATACTTCTTGATTGTAAATGTATTTCTATAATAGAATCATTTTCAGTACACTTCTATAAAAAATCATTTTCAATGCACATCTATAATAAAATCATATTTAGCGCAATATCTATATCAAAATCATTTACAATGCATTTCTATCAAAAATCATTTTTAGTGCACACCTATAATAAAATTATTTTTAGTGCAATATCTATAATAAAATCAGTTTCAATGCATTTCAATATTAAAATCTTATTTAGTGCAATAAAATCATTTTCAGTGCATACATATAATAAAATGATTTACAATGCATTTCTATAAAAATTATTTTCAGTGCACACTTATAATAAAATCATTTTTAATGCAATAACTATAATAAAATCATTTCAGTGCACACCTATAATAAAACCATTTACAATGTATTTCTATAAAAAATCATTTTTAATGCACATCTATAATAAAATCATCTTAGTGCAATACCTATAATAAAATCATTTTTAGTGCCTTCATATATTAAAATTATTTTTAGTGCAATATCTATAATAAAATCATTTTTAGTGCATTTCTATAATAAAATCATTTACAATGCATTTCTATAAAAAATCATTTTCAGTGCATTTCTATATTAAAATCATTTTCAGTGCACACCTATAATAAAATCATTTACAATGCATTTCTATAATAAAATCATTTTCAGTGCATTTGTATATTAAAATAATTTTCAATGCAATCCTATAATAAAAATAAAATCATTTTCAGTGCATTCCTATAATAAAGTCATTTCCCATGCATTTCTATAATAAAAATCATTTTCAGTGCAATCCTATAAAGTATAATAAGATCACTTTTGGTGCTTTTAATTAATAGCTCTGTGCTGTTAGAAGTGCTTGCTTTCATTCCTGTTCACTGACAATCACTTTCGTAACATTCAATGCATTTTTGTAGTTTTAGCAATACATAATAGCCGTTGGCATATTCGTTCAACAATTCTTACATGCATTTAATTACTGATCACTGACAGTCACTTACTTCCTGATTTTCAATGCATTTAAAGCCATTAGCAATTCATTTACATTATGTGTACAATAGCCAACAACTGGCAAACCACTTTCTTGATAATTTTCAGTGCATTTTTTATGAAAAAAATTAATAGCTATGTGTTGTTCTCTATGTAAAGCTTTCATTTACTTCATGACTACTGACAATTCTTTTCTTCTTGAGTATATTGTTAACATTAACACACAAAGTAAATACTGAAAATAAAATTTAGGTTAAAAGTTAAAACCCAAAAAAAAACTCTATAATCTGATATCTATAGTTTCCACCCCCCCCCCCACTATCTACAGAAATATTTTGCTTGTTAGGCCAAAAAATGGGTAAGTTTAGACTTAGAACAAGAGAGAGGTGTGGTAGTGTGGACTGGACAGTGATACAAAAATCCAATGTGCAAGAAGGATTTTTTTTTTTAAAAAGGGTGGGTGTTTTTTTTTTATTTATTTATTACTTTCTTTAAGTAATAGCTGCACAAAAAGGTTGATTCGATAAGTATTTTTAATGTTTCATTCATTAAAAAAATATATTATATTCTTTATCGGTGGTTAGCAAACTTAACTTCTCTCCTGCAGACCAATTTAGTCAGTTAAAGTTCGAATCTCACTGGGTGCCCTAGACACATAATCCCATGGAAGACTAACCTCTTTAAGAGTCCCCTGCCCCGATGAGAAAGATTTTCATTGGGTTGGGTGAAATTTGTGCAGTCAGCTGTAAAATGTCATTTATCGCAATGGACTTCCACTTCTTGAAATGTTTTTTTTAATAATTTTATTTTAATTATTTTTTTAAATGATTTTATTTTTTTATTAATACCCCGCTGTGGAGCGAGCTATTAATAAATTTAGTTATGACACAAATATAGAGGGGAGGGAATAGAAGCAAGAAGATTGAGTTGCGCCAATCTTCATAAAAATAAAAATAAAATGAATGGTCCGTGGCTTCATTCTCATTCTTTTTATTTTAAGTTTATTTACTTTCTTTGTCTACTATTTTTCAAATAAACCTTTTTCATTTTGCATTACTTTCACTTGAAATGACCTACGAAAAAAAAAGTAAAATTTTCGCTTTTTTTATGATAACTTATAAAATTAAAAGTAAACATTTTTCTTATTTTTGCTTATTTTCCACAAAAGCCTGATTTTTTAAAATTTATATTTAAATTTCCCTCAAAACTTGTTTACTATTTAATTATTAGCCTTAGGTAGTTAGATAGATAGATAGATAGTTAGATAGATAGATAGATAGATAGATAGATAGATAGATAGATAATACAATGCAAAAAAAATATTTTAAGATTTTTAGATGTTTATTTATTATTCATTTATACACATAATACACACATGCACTAACACACACACACACATATATATATTTATATATATATATATAATTATATAATAAATTCTATAAATTATTCACGTATATATATATATATATATATATATATATATATATATATATATATATATATATATATATATACGTGAATAATTTATAAAATAAATATTTAAAAGCTTAAAATATTTTTAATAAATCTGTACCATGAAAATAATTTTTCAAAATGTTTTTAATTTTTATTTTATTTTACCATCATAGATTCAACCCAGTTTTATATGGAAAAAAATCACAAAATTTAATTCCCTTGTTTGGGAATTATTTTTAAAAATATAGTAGCTTTTAATTCAAACTTTTTAATTGTTAGTTTAAATAAAAATGATTATTTTCAAAATGTCATTCGTCAGAAATGCTTAATAATTTGCAACAGAAAAAAAAAGTACACTTTTGACGAAATTCTGATTGCTAATAAGTAATAATTACTTCTTAGATATTTTAATAATTTTTCCTAAATGTTATTTTAATAATTAAAACTAAAATAAACCTGAAGGTGGAAAAGCAATAATAATAATAAAATGAAAAAAATATCCTGCTAAGTGCGAGCTTTGAGGTAGCAGCAGTGTAACCCAAGCACATTCTGCCTTGATTATCAACCTCTACCACAGATTTATAAGCATGTGGAGGCTTTGGTAGAAGGTCGAGGACATTTAGGCGTACTTAAAGTTTATATACATTGATACAAGAAGAAGAGGAGGCAACGTTGTCGGCCAGGGATACTGTACTATATTGTTGTTAAGTAAACGTTTTTTGTTGCCGAAATCATGTCAGAGGTAAACCCACCGACTACAAGTGCAACAGTTACCAATTCTGTGGCGGTTCCGGCCGAAGTGGCAGCCCCAGAGGCCAAAGTTGATTCACCTCCACCCGTTGTAAAAGCGGCTCCGTCACAACCTATTCCAAATGGAATCAAATTCTTATTCGGTGGTCTGGCCGGGTGAGTTGAACCACTGACCACATTTGCAGGTCATTTTTATTATTATTCTTTAAGAACTCTAAGAGAGTCTTAATCACCATTCTTTATTATTTTTAAATATACCTTCTCTAAAATATTAAAAAAAAAAACAACAACAAATTAGCTATATCACAAAAGAACCCATATTTGTTTTATTTATGGCCTTGACTCTATCTCTTTGTCAAGATCCTGAGTTTTTATTTTAATAATGTCGGTTTGTCTGATCGGTTTCATAGCAAAGTGTCTGATTAAATACGACACACGTCCTTGTTATTATCTGTCTTTATCTTTGGTGTTTTTAATGCTTTTTTTCTTCTTCTCCAGATTATCTTCCTTTCGATTTTATAAGTCTTCTTACTTTTAGTTTTAAAGCCATTTTTTATGTTCAGAATCCAAAATTTGGTACTTAAATAATAAATTCTGTTTTAAATTTAAATTATTAATGTTTAAAAAGGATGCAAAAATGTTTAAAAAAATAATCAAAAAATACTTCGGTCTTTTCTCTTAATAATATAGACATTTAGACGATAAAATTTCGTTTTTATCAAGTTTAAGGCCGTTTTTATCATGCTATAATATGCTCTTTTTTTTTTGTTCTAGCGATTTCATATATAAATAATAAAATTTAAAATATTACTTAAAAAAACTTTTGTTTTAATTACAAAAATTGGAAATTTTCAACTGATTATTATTGTTTTTAATAATTATTATTTTGAAGTAATATTTTTAAATATTACTTCAAAATAATAATTATTTAACAAAAAAAGCTTCAAATCTTCTGACAACAAAGTTCAACAATGGATTTTTTTATTAAGTACAAACTTCTCCATCTAAAAAAAAAAAATGTGTATTGCAATCATTTTATTTTTGTCTTTAATTTTGCTACTTTCAAGAAACTATTCCTATTAATTGGTAAAGAAATAGTTTTCAGACTAAAAGTAAAACAGAAAGTGTCCACTATTTACCAATTATGTGAATTAGTGATAAAGGCAGATGACTCCTAAAAAAAAAATGCTAATAAATATCTGTACGTTTTATTTTTCTTGTTTTAGTTTTACCTTTCCAAAACTTAATTAGTAACATAAATGAAATAAGGATACATACAGTATTTTCCCCACCAGATTCTCTAAAACTGAACTGTTAGTTAAATTCATTGTTACTCGCACTTTATTGTTTTTAAGATCCCAACCTGAGTGACGGAAATGCAAAGTTCATTAAAGTCTTTGTAAATTTTCATGTTATTTTCAGGGTGACCAAATTTATTTATTTTATTTTTTTAAATCGCCTTCATTTTTAAATTTCGTGTTTGACACTCACCAAAATTTAATCTAAAAAAAATAAATAAATTAGTTAATTCCTTTGAATTGAAGATTTCGACCGGTTCGTCCTATTAAAAAAAGTCAAGGTCACCAACCTCCAGGAAAACCACTTTTTTCGTGTTTTTTTTTGTTTTTTTTTTCTTTACAGTATTTAATGTTATTAACTTAATTCTTGCTTTTTAATACCAATTTACCGGCTCTGTGATTAATTATACATTGATTGATTGATCAAGGCAAAGAAGTTTGTATATATTGTAATGAATGTATACCTTCTTCTTACACAACTTTCTGTAACTCGAACTTAAATGACATTGGAAGTCCTGCAACAAAGCTGCAAATAATTCATGGTCAGAAAAGATTGTTAATTTGTGTGTAGTAAATTAAACGTTATCTTTATTATATAATAAGAATTGTTTACAAAATAGTTCTTGTTCAGTTCTGTTATATATCGTTTTTAAATTTTATCAAGGTTACGATTTTGATAGTTTTTGGTCCAGAATGCTAGAAAGGATTAAATAATTTCAAAAAATAATCAAAAAATACTTTGATCTTTTAATGTAAATAGTGGTCTTTCCTCTTAATAATAACATAAACATTTTAGAAATTGTTTAATCAAGTTTAGGGCCCTTTTTTTTTTCTTTATGGTATGCTCTTTTTTAGCGAAGTGTTGAACATACCTACTTTGGTGGGGAGCACTCACCATAGTTACGTACCAAACAAATAATTACTAAATAAATAAATACTAAAAAGTTTTAATCAGCTTTTTTTTCTTTTTTTTTAATTTTTTACTTATCGGGTAATTATTTTATTATTATTATTATTTGAAACCAAATTGCAATTTTATTTTTATCCTTATTTATTTTCAAACCATCGACTCGCTTCTTTCAACAACCTGATTTTATTGTTGTTAATCTTTTTAGGATTGTGATTTTTGTGTAGACGACATTTCAAAGCTTTCCTCTTTCCTTGCTAATTCTTTTATTAAGGGACAGGTTGTATCTCTTAAAATATCAACTTTATTCTTGTATTCCAAACGGACCATATCACTGTCTTCCCGTTTCACGAAATTTTCATTTAGCCACGTTGCTTGTTAAAAATGACTAATAAATTTTTTAAAATATATAAAATAAAAATGCATTTTTCATTTTTATTTATTCTGCGTGAAATTTACATGGGCGTTTTTTTCTTTTTTTTTTCTCTTTTCTTTTATTATGTAAGGGTTCAGGTTGCTTTTTATGGTGACACCCCCAAAGTCAAGAACTTACTCCTACAATATTTGGTAGGAGGTATTTAAAGTAAAATACAGAAAATTCTTTAAAAAAAAAATTATTCACGTCACATAAGGCCCTCACTTATATTTACATTAGTATCAAATTTATAATTAGACTACTAAATTACTGCTATTTTTTAGTCTACTTTGTCTGGATAAAAAAAAGTGTAAAATTGACATTCAAGACAACTCGATTTTAAATGGGAATCCCAAGACATTTTTTAGTTTTAGTTTTTTTTTTTTATGTATATTATCGGATACTGAGGTGAACTAAGTAAATATCCAGCACTGTACTTTTTCTTTTTAAACTTTAAAGTACATATTTTGTGTGTTTCACTGTATATACTAACATTAATATAAAATTAAAAATATAATTTTAAGGTATGGTGAAAAGTGCTCAATATCAGAGATAGAGCATAAATATAGGCCTGAAGAGTGCATTCAAGTATGAAACGGACTGTTGCCACTCGGTGTTGACCACAGTGTCCATACATACACACAAGTGAATATATATAATAATATCCAATGTGCAACTCTGAGTTTCATGCAATTCTTGCAATCTTCAGTGCAATTCTATAATATACTGAGTTTCATGCACCACACAATTGATTGCATGGTATATGAAACTCTGAATCGTGTCAGTGTAGGAGATTATGTATTTTTATTAATATATGCTTAATAATCTTATAAACAATTGACATGAAATCTCTAAACTCTGTAAGATGGAATATGTGGAAACAGATTGGATTGGAGGCTTTCATTTTTTTATTATTTTCTTTACCCTTCCACCCCCCCTGAAAAAAAATAAAACGAAAAGCAAACATATCCAATTGTTTTTGTTTTGTTTTGTTGTTTTGTTTTGTTTTGTTTTTTTTTTTTTTTTTTTTTTTTTTTTGCAGGTTCTACCTATATATAATAATGATAGCTGGCTACTTGTTTGTTAGTACATTCTTCACCAGCAACAGAGGCTAGCAAATCCCTGTTGCGGACACCTGATCAGAACATTGTATTTCTTCAACAACCACAGACCCAACTTGTGTGTGTGTGTATTTATATATATATATATTATATGAAACACACTGTACCTGATCAGGTGTCTGCAACAGGGTTTACTAGCCACTGTTGCAGTTAAGTGTACTCGGAAACAAGTAGCCAGCTATCATTATTATTATGTATAGGGTAGAACCTGTAAAAAAAAAAAAAAAAGTTAAAGAAAATAATAAAAAATGAAAGCCTCCAATCTGTTTCCACATATTCCATCTTACAGACTTTAGATATTTCATGTCAATTCTTATATATGAACTTAATATTCGTTATGATAGTGGACAAGCATATTTGAAATTGTGTATTTTGTCTGTCAGCCTGTGCATTCAAGAAATCTTGATAAAGAAAATGTTCCTCTGGCAGGTATGGAACTTATGTCCCCCTTTTTTTTAGGAAAAACTATCATTTTGTTAATTATGCTTTATCACTTGGCTACTGAAAGCACCAAAGTTAAATGGGGCCTTATTTTTCCCTTTTACGGAAAGCACACTTCTTCATTTAGATATTTTTTTTCAAAAGACTACGTCTGCTCGGATTTTCATCTGAAATGTAAAAAAGAAAATTTCTAAAGATCTGATGGATTATATATATATCGGACACCTCAAGGTGGTGCAATGGTTAGCAAGCTTGTCTTGCTAGAACTATTACGACTGAGTAGTGAGTTCACTCCTCACTGGGTGCCCCATACTTTCGGCCTTGTGCCACATCTAAGCTACACTTGGAAAATCACTTATATATATATATATATATATATATATAAATTTTTCTTTTTTTTTTTAATCCGACATTTTTATTACTTTAATTTTATTTTATCTTAATACTATAATAAATGTTAACAGTGTGTTAGGTCACCTTAGAATTTTACAATGTCAATCTTTGAACTCTTGAGTTATGTAATGTCAAGTAAGTAAACAGGCACAAACTAGACACCCAGTGAGGATCACACTCCATGGTAAAGTTCAACAAGATTAATCTCATTAAACATTACTGAGTTGCTTGGGCATGGAATTCAATAGTTTGATAATATTACATAAGTGGGTCATGACAAAACTTTTCATATGACTTCAATTTTTTAGTTTTGTCTCTCTGTCCCAGTTTAAATATAAACTTTGGAATTCTCACACTGGGAGTTTGAATTGGAAGGTAGATGTGTTCTGGTTAAAGAGGTCATGGGAGTAAAGCAAGATACATATATATATGTTAAGAAATGGACAAGGTCCGACAATTTATTTATTAAAATACATGTGTATATATATATATATATATATATATATATATATATATGTATGTTGGATAGTTTAGACATATTCTGTCTACTCATTTCGTTAGTATCCTTTCATACTCCCGGATAAGTTTTTTGGTGTCATTACTGAAAGGCAAGAGAAAATCGCTGTGTTTTTTATGTATTTGTTTTATTAACAAGTACTTTTGACATATCCATGTCATCATCAGGGTATTGTTTATAATAAAATGAATACGATAGTATCTATCATTGCCAGAGACAAATTGTTGGCTTTTCTGAAAGTTAATTTTTTTTTTTAAATACAAAAACTAATTATGACATGGATATATTGAAAGTACTTTGTAATAAAACAAATGTCTTGACATCAAAAAACTTATCTGAGAGTATGATAGGATCTTAATGAAGGACAGAATATATCCTAAACTGTACAACAACGCATTTCTTAATGAAAACATGCTGCCAAAATATATATAATTACATAGGACACTTCAGTGTAGTGAAATGGTTAGTAAACATGTCTTGCGGGATCAGTTACAGCTGAATAGTGAGTTTGATCCTCACTAGGTGCCTCATGTTTTTGCTTTTGTGCCACATCTAAGCTATGCTTAAATAAATCATCATAATATACAGTGTGTCATGAGTAAATTTTTGCCATTTTATATTCTTCATTTTGCGTATACACATTGTTTTTGATTTTTGTCAACTGCACATTATAGTAGGGTCAGTTGGACACTCTGTGAGAAAAGTAGCACCATAATGCAATTCACTCTGCCAGAAATATGAAAACGGCATGCTTTGGTGTTGGCATTCATGCTGGAAGCTCCAATACAAACATTTCAGTCTGCATGTCAATCTGAGGACAGTGCAGAAGATTCGGGAAGTGTTGGATGAGTCTAATGGTGATTACGAAGGTACGGTAGCTTAGAAAACTCGCTCTGATCCTTCTGATAAGAACTCCTGAATTTGTTGGTGAGGGCCTCAGATTCGACACTACCCTGAGTCAAGAGGGTGGCTACGGGATGACAACAGGACTCTCTGAACCCAATTTCTACCACCACATCATCCCCTTACATCTAGCCACCTAATTCCTCAGACTGCAACGTCCTTGATTGGGTCTAGGGTGCAGTTGAGCGAGAAACCAACAAAACTTCTTATAACACCAAAGATAAACTGAAGACAAGGATTATGGGAGCATTCACCAACTTAAACAAGGGGACCACCCAGAAGAGTTGCAGGAGATTCCAAAGACATCTGGTGCCATAATTGAAGCCAATGGCAAATTTAGTATCACACATGTATTTTCTTTCCTTGGTTGATTCTCTTCATTAAGGATGCTGGGGATAGATTTTTTTTTGGGGGGGGGGTTGTTATCGGCCCTGATAGTCAGGGATTTGAGCCTTTGAGAAACTTCGAAGGAGGCTATCCTATCACCAGGTGTATAATTTCAGGACTATTGTACTGCCAGTTTGTGAATGGTCTCTGGATGATGCAGTAGTCTCTGGACCAAGTTTGAAAAGAAACAAATCGGATGCCATGAATTCTGGAAGATCTCCAACCAAATCATAAAGCAGCTGTAAATGTAAATTATAAGTGGCTCTGAGGTCATATCCTCCTCAATAGATAAAGCAAACCTCTTTACCTCTAACTTAACATTAGATGACAAAAACCATCCCCGCCACAAGTTCCCAAGTCTCACTGAGAACAATCTCAGTAAAATTACCATCACAGCATGAGAAGTTTCCAGACTTATCAAAGACCTCGACCCTAAGAAAGCTATTGTTCCAGACAAAATTCCAGTGATTAAGAATATCAACCCAAAATTATCTCCAATCTTAGCGAAGTTATTCAACTACTGCTTGAAGGAGAAATCCTTCCCAAGCCTGTGGAAAGTGTTAAGCGTATGCCCGAATTTAAAGAATGTGGGCATGTGATCTCTCCCCCACCCCCGAGTACAGACCCATCAGTATCATAAGCAAGCTTTTTGAGGTCATAATCAATAAGGTTGTCAAGCACCTAGAAAAGAACGCTCTTTAACGACAAGCAGTATAGGTTTTGGTCAGTCCAATCCATCACTGATGTCTTAACAACCATCGCTCACAGAATCAGTAAGGCTCTTGATGACAAACACTCCTCGAGGACCATAGCACTAGATATCTTAAAGGTTGTTGACAAGGTGTGGTGTAAAGGTTTACTATACAAGCTCTCCAGTCATGGAATCACTGGAAGGGTCTTCTCGATCATAAAATCCTTCCTAAGATCCCTGAAAGTAGTTATTAATGGCCAGTTCTCCAGTGTCCGAGCAGTCAGCACAGGAGTCCCACAAGGGTCACTCCTTGGACCAATCCTCTTTTTGATCTATATAAATGATCTGCCTAAGAGTATGCTCGGATCATTTGTAAACATCTAAGCCAACAATACAACTATATACAGCCGCACATCTAATACTCTCGATGACCAGAGATTGGTGACTGGCCTCTCTTACAATCTTATACAAACTACCCAATGGGGTAAAAAATGGCTGGTTACATATTTCAACAGGAGCTGCCCTGATTTCGCTCTCTAGCCTTGATAGTTCAAAAGTGTCTCCAAGCCCATGTAGGTGATGAATTATTCTCCATTCTTCAACCTTACTCACACAGCCTAACTACCAACACTCACAGAATCATTGACGACAAACACGCCTTGAGGACTATAGCACTAGATATATCAAGGGTCTTTGACAAGGTGTGCCATAAAGGTTTACTACACTGTTATGGAATCGCTGGAAGGGTCTTCTCAATCATAAAATCCTTCCTAACAGGTAGGCCCCTGAAGGTAGTTATTAATGGCCAGTCCTCTGGTACCCTAGTGGTCAACACAGGCATCCCATAAGGGTCACTAGTCTTTGGACCAATCCTCTTTTTGATCTATATAGATGATCTACCTAAGAATATATTTAGATCATTTGTAAACATCTATGCTAATGATACAACTATATATAAAAAAAAAAAAAAAAAAGAGAGAGAAACAAAAACATGACTGTAAGTTGAATGGAGATGCACTCCAGTCATTAAAAATGGAAAAAAGATAAATGTAGATTTTTATCGACTAAATCCGGGGGGATTCAGCTAGATGTAACACCAAATTGTTAATTTGGTAACCCTAGATTATCTGACTGAATCTCTCGAGGAATTCGTATCAATTTTGCTTTTTCTATATGCATTAAAAATGAAAAAAAAAAAAAAAATCCAATTTTTAATTTTCAAAAGCAAAAACAACCCTGCTGATAAGACAAGTGTATCAATCTCAATGGCAACTGCAAGGAAAAACAACATACTTGTCTTGAAGACTTATGCACAGTGTTTAAGCAATATAGTGATAAATATTGCTTAGTGAAAGTTAAGCAAGGTTGAACCGGGTCATTATCTAGGTAGGTGACCACTTCAGAATACCAGATGCTGTAAGCATGGATGTATAGCTGGTGTGATGGATAACTGCTTGGGATGAAAAATCGGAAAGCAGTTTGAATTAATGTTCCTTACATTCACTTATGCGCATATACCCTTGGGGGGGGAAACTTATGAATCCGTCTCTTCTCCCCCTGTAGCCATGAGTTTAATGAAAAGATAGACTGCGTCATATAGCCTTGAATGGCAACCAGTTTACTGCCAACTCACTGATAATTTTTTTTTTTTTTTTTTTTTTTTTTTTTTTTTTTTAATCTCTCAGTTTAGATATCTGTCTCTATATAAATAGAATATACAACTTTGAGTTAGGTGAAGGAATGTGATTTACTTCTGAAAAAGCAACCATCCATACAGAACCTGTTAGTGAAGACATTACAAATATAATTGCATTTTTATGCATAGTTCTAGGTCATATTCCTCTCTTTTTAACCAAAATCTAGTAAACATTCACCTTTTCAATATGACATACATAGGGCTGAAGGATCTCCCCTTGGCACCAAGGGCTTCCTTTGTTCGAATGACTAGATTCATTTTCCTATTGAAATTATATGTAGGACAATTTTATTCTCTTAGTAATGCGTGCTTCATTTCCTGACCACTGACCATTCTCATTTCCATAACACAGCATACAGAATGGGGGGGGTATTTGTGTAAATTAATTTTAGGCCTAAAATCTGCTGCTTCAGTCTTTTTCCTTACCATCAGACATATTTTATTTAATCAGTGCGGAAACTAATGAATCTAAGCAGGGTGATTAGTGATACGGTCAATGAGCAGGGATTTTTGAAAAACATGGGAATGAGAGAGAGAGAAGAGCGAGAGAGGAAGAAGAGAGAGAGAAGAGCGAGAGAGGAGCGAGAGAGAGAAGGAGGAGAGGGAGCGGGGAGAGAGGAGAGGAGAGAGGAGGAGAGAGAGAGAGAGAGAGAGAGGAAGGAGAGAGGAGCGGGAGAGAGGAGCGAGAGAGAG
Organism: Acanthosepion pharaonis; assembly: GCA_903632075.3. NCBI lineage: Eukaryota > Metazoa > Mollusca > Cephalopoda > Sepiida > Sepiidae > Acanthosepion > Acanthosepion pharaonis. The sequence continues at coordinate 1,079,966 of CAHIKZ030000260.1, read as the reverse complement.
AGGAGAGGAGAGAGAGAGGAAGGAGAGGAGCGAGAGAGAGGAAGGAGAGAGGAGCGAGAGAGAGGAAGGAGAGAGGAGCGAGAGAGAGGAAGGAGAGAGGAGCGAGAGAGATGAGCGGGAGAGAGAGATGAGCGGGAGCGCAAGAGAAAGGAGAGAGCGAGAGGAGAGCGCGAGAGAAAGGAGAGAGCGAGAGAAGAGAAATGAAAATGAAAGCAATAACTTCAAAAGATAATAACTAGGTTAATGTTTTGTGATAATAAATACAATAAACTTTGTAAGTAGGTAGATGTTGCTTGATTTATTGAGGTAGATATATATATATATATATATATCTCCCAATTTTGTTTTTGGGGGACACACAATTTTTAATTTGACCTTTTTATTACTTCAAAAAGTTATTATATGAAGTTTCCACTACAATAACATTTGAAATAGTGTGTGTGTATACACACATGTGATTTATATAAAACTTCCAGAGTAAAAAAAAAAAAAATTTCAAACCATGAAGGGAGCAAAATTGTATATTGCCTGCCGATTCCACATGAATGATTTTGATAATCCTCTTTGTAAATGACCCACTTCTATGTACAATGTAATACAATCATATTACAAGGAAAAATAACATTAACAGTAGTAATTATATAATATGTGTATGTGTGTTTTTTGTATATGCAATTCATTATTTATCATATGAAATGCCCCCATAATTTTTCATTCCGACATTTTGAACACTAATAAAAATGGTTTTATATATTTGGCAATCTTATATATTTTTATCCTTTTCATATATATTGATTGGCATCTATTATTCAATATTTAAACAGAAATTATGGAAATAGTAAGAATGTGTAGTTCATTTAATGAAGTGTTTCTACTGATGTTCTACTGTTAATGAAGTGTTTCTACTGATGTTCAGTCTAAAGCAGAGGTGAGCAAACTACGACCTGCGGGCCACATGTGGCCTGCCAAAAAAATTCATGTGGCCCGCTAAATGTTAGTAAATTTAAAAGAGAAAGTTACCAAGCAATACCAAATAATTGTTACAAGCAATTTGATGCCTAATTTTAACAAACTGGTTAATGGCTGCAGTCGGATACATTTTCATTGAGTCATTGAGATCCTTCTGTTAAGTTTGTCTTTCAAATAAATCTGTTTCACACGAATTTACTACTACAAATAAAAATCATTTGTTCTTCCTTAAACTTAAATGTTTCATATGAAGTTTCTATTTGAAAATCTAAATTAATTTTTTTCTTTAAATTTAGTTGCTTTGTGTTTTATTTGAAGTTTAAAATATTTGAATTTAAAATATTAGTAAGAATTGTTTTTTTATTTCTTTACACAGTTAATTTATTTTTCAAATGTTTTCTACTTTATAATATTAATTAATAAAAATAATTTTTTTTTCTTAAAACAAGGTTATTTTGTTTTTCAAATGTATTTCATGTAAATCTTCAACTTAAAAATACTTAATATTTTTTCTTTAAACTCAGTTACTTTGTCTTTCATGTGAATCTTCTACAGTACTTTAAAATATTAATTGCATTTTTTTTTCTTTAAAAGAATATTTTTTTGTCTATTTTAAATATTATTTTAGGTTAATATACTATGTGGCCCAATAAAATTGTACATTTTTGAATGTGGCCTTTGCACTGAAAAGTTTGCCCACTTCTGGTGTAAAGTGTGTGCGTGTTCGTATTTAAACTTTAAATTTATTAACTTTGGTTTAAGTGATCAAATTTTAGGTTAATATTCCTTTCATTTCAACATATAGATATCTTAGTAGATAATAGAGAAAAATTGAAGATATCAGTAGAAATAAATCCATGCATAATTTTGAATGTATTTTATTTATATCTATGTTGTCCTCCTCTTTGTTATGACAATGTTTCAACCATTGTGCCCTCCACCTTCATCAGGTGTATATCAATTTGGGTAACCTACAGGGAATTCTGAACTGAACCCTTTATTTAATCTACAGGGTTAGACTTCTAGTTTTACTGCCCATGTCAAGGGATATTGTCTAGTTTGAGGGTCAGAGGACACAATAGCCAAAATGTTGTGATAACAGCAAGAGACTGAGACAAAAGTCTGTATGTAAACAGTGTAAATAAGTATAACCCCTCATCCTAGAAATTCAGATAATCTTCGTGTTGTCCATAGGAAGAAAAAGTTTGATAGAAAAATTAGATTTGTCCAATCTGTAGAACTGAAGATTTCTTTTCTGTTTAAAATGTTTTATGGCCATATCATGTTGAAACCAGTTAAGCAATGTCAAGCTTGGTCAGTACCTAGATGGGTAACCGCTTGGGAATACTGGGTGCTGTAGGTTCAGATGTGCCAGTAATGCTCAGAATTGGAAGAAATTGATCTTGGAAATTCAGACAGTATTTTATTTATTTTTATATTACTATTTTGTTTGGTATGAGGGGATATTAGGGAGTGTGGGTTACCCCCACTTGTCTTCAGCAAGACATCTTTAGGTGATGCTGTTAAACAGCTACAAAAATGGGACACTTCCTATTTTTTTTCTCTTTTCTTTATTTTTTTTTCTTCTAGCATGCAGTAGAAGTAGTAGCAACATGGGACTTGTCCCCAGACTGGGGTATCATTCTCTGGGAGACTGAACTATTTCTCACTCACACACACACACACACACACACACACACACACAGTTATGTGCCACATGTGATACATGCTAAGGCGATCATGTATCTTTCAATACATGACTCACAAGGCAGATTTTTTTTTTCCCCTGCCATTTCTTGCTGCAGTAGACCAGTTGCCATACAAGGCCGCTCCGTCCTGCTATTTATCCATAGCTGGGAGGGGGGGAGAAGATGAGGATTCATAACTTTCCCAAGAGTATTAGCACATAAGTGAATGTAATGGATTCGAATGGAATTCAAACTCGGCTCTCCGATTCCTTAATCCAAGCCGCTATCTATTACTCCACCGCATCTCCTTTTCTTTACCGGCAGGGTCATACATAAACCCATTTTTTCTGTAGGCTTGAGGTTGATATTAAAAACACAGCCATCTGTTTTACACTGGCTGTCGGGCAGTCAACTTATGTTAGCTCTTACTCCCCAAACGTACCCATTCAGATATATATATATATATATATATATATATATATATATATATATATATATATATATATATATTTTATATATCTATACAGGTCTACAGTTTGGCATGTAATATAGAACTTATATTTCTTATTTAAAATTGTTAATGTCTTTATTATTTATTGCTCGATTCTCATGAGATGCATTTTATTCTGTTCAGTATAATGGTCGAGGTTCAGTTGGTCAATTATGTGCCATGTGTGATACACACTTAAGCGATCATTTATCTTTCGATATATGACTAACTAGGCTTTTTTTTTTTTTTTTTTTTTTTTTTTTTTTTTTTTTTTTTTTTTTTTTTTTTTTTTTTTTTTTTTTTTTTTTTTTTTTTTTTTTTTCCCCAGCAGTCAGTTGCCATTTCTTTCTGCAGTAGACCAGTTGCCATCCAAGGCTTTAGAACCCAGTCTGTTCTGCTATTTACCTATAGCTGGGTGGAAAAGAAGAGCATTCATACCTTCCCCAAGAGTATTAGTACTTAAGTGAATGTAATGGATTTGAAAGGATTTCAAACTCAGCTCTCTGATTCCTCAATGCAAGCTGCTATCCATTATTCTGCTGTGCTATCACCCACACACTAAATTTTAATGTCTTTCTTCTCGGCTATATTTGTATGCATACTAGTGCATTTTCTCACCTTTTGTTAATCTGCTGTTATATCAAAACACCTGAGAATCTTGCCTTGTTGAAATTTTATTCCATTTTCTTTCACTTCAACTGATACTGACAACCCATCATTTATGTGTAAAGTTCTCTATGCCATTGCTTTTACTTAAGCTAGAAGTATATACCACAACAGGAGCCTCACTAACTGAGCATCCTCTCTACTGTTAACCCCTGTACTCTGCTTCCACGTTAAACAATGCTGTTGCTATTTGCCAAGCTACAACATGTCTGTGGATCAGGAACTAAATTAGATCCTTTCCTCTCGACTGCTGCATTATGACAAATGTATTAATGTGCTGGTTGTTGGAGTCATACTTACAGAACCACCTGCTGCTTTGCAAGCCAAGAAAAGACAACTCTTTCTACCTCCCCACCAAGCTCCCTTTAGCAAAGCAGACAGTAAAGGTAATGCTGTGAGTGTCAGGGAGTTAAGGTACATTTTAAATATCAAAGTTGGAGGAGAAAATGAAGAAATGACATTTTTATCTACTGTTTGAGTTTACTGTGCTGATTAACAAACATCTATCAGAGATGAAATTTAAATTTTTATTATTGCATTGTTTCAGCAGATAGCTATTAATGTTAACAATAAAGCACAAGTAGATATTAAAAAAAATTAGTAATTAATGTATATTATCCATAACTATGTGTACAAGAATGTTTTTGATAAGTTAAAAAATAACCATAAATATGTTTAAAAAAAAAAAAAAAAAAATGCATATATTGTTGAAAATTCCTTTTGCCACAATATAGCTATTTGTGCTATGTTATAATGCTTATTACCTAAACAATAATAATACTGAATAAATTTTTTTAAACATTAAAGTATATTTAATCACATCTCCCCAATAGCTGTCATGATCTGTAAATCCAACAGTTTTTTTATTTTTTTTTTTCCCCCCTAATGGTGGCAAAGATATGAGAATCTGGCTTCAAGGACACGCCCTGATTTGTACTTGCACAAATTACAAAAAAAAAATTGTATACACTTGTGAAATAAATAAATAAATAAATAAAAGAAACCTTCTGCTAGTAGGTTTTATTTCATTTTTTGACCTGTCAAGACATAGCTCTCCACAGCTTCCTTTTCCTTAATACCTGAATTGCCATGGCATCTTAGGAAAAGTGGAGTGTTTTTTTCCATTGACCTACCTTATGGCCATACAGCGTTGAAAAACTATTTCCTGTACAATCACCAAAGTTAAGCAACATCAAGCCTGGTCAGTCCCTAGATGAGTGACTGCTTGGGAATAGCAGGTGCTGTAATCTTGGATGTGTGAGTAGTTTAAAGGACTTACGGTCATATCACATTGAAACACTGATTCTCATAAGATCGCCAAAGTTAAGCAACATCAAGCCTGGTACATGCCTGAAGGGGTGACAGCTTGGGAATACCAGATTCTGTAAGCTTGGATGTGTGGGTGGTAATGGATAATGGCTCCAAATTAGGAATGAGAGAGCCGAGTTCCATTTTCAGTTGGGTCTGTTGTATTCACTTACTCACAAAAGGCATGAATCCACCTCTTCTCTCTCCAGTTCTGGGTTAATTAGTAAGACTTATTTTTATTTTTATGCCTCTTGACTCCATGGGGAATATAGAGCTGCAACAACCCCTTTCCAAAGGACACGGTTCTGGGCAATGCTCTTCAGCTTGGCTCATGTCATGCCGGCTGCCTTCACTTCTGCATCAACACTTTTGTACCAAGTCCATTTTGGTTGACCCCCTTTTTCGTTTCCCTTGTGGATTCCAGTCAAGGGCCTGTCTGCTTGGTGGCACTAGAAGCAGGCTTGAAGAGTGTGTGGCCGATCCATCCCCATTTTCATTTCTTGATGCCAATCTTGATCGGGGCTTGCCTGGTACTATCCCAGAGTTAGTCGTTTGAGACGACTTCCGGCCACCTGATATTGAGAATGTTCCTGTGACATTGGTTGGTAAACGTCTGAAGTTTGTGGGTGTTGGTCTTCGTTACCTGCCAGGTTTCTGAGCTGTAAAGTAGGACCGACTTGACGTTGGCGTTGAAGATCCAGATCTTCTTGTAGGAATTGTATAGCTAAATCATTATCTTCAAAAAGAATTCCCTGCAGTCTCAATTTTCCTGGGTATGACGATAAACTGCATCCAGCAGCAAGGCCTCTGATCAGGAGGTTTTGAGGAGTGTGGAACCGCCTCTTAGTTGCTATTGTTCCCAGGTCCACCCTGACCCAGGGTGGTAGCACCCGTTAGGGTCCCAGCTATGGGTAAATAGTTTCTTGATCTGGAATCGGAATACTAGGAAAGTGCAAGAATGGGTTTTTTTGTAATAATAATACCATCAACACAAATTGCAGTATATAAAGTGCACATTCACAAAACCCAATTTCAAAAAACTAAAATTTCCCCTAAATTGGGCCACCCGTTTGCCGTGGGTGGCAACCCATGATGCCTGGGGACGGAGTCCTGGTGACTGAGTCCTGGTGACTGAGTAACTCTTGATCTGGTGTAAAATAACCAGGAGTTTCCACAACACGTCACTTAAATCCCTACCCGGGGTAAACGGGCAGATGGAATAGCCCAATCCATTCCAATCAGCTAGTCACATAGTGGCAAGGGCTAGTTGGGATGATAGATAATGGGTCTGATAGGGCCATGAGACCTTACATCATACTATACTTGGGTAGATATGGTGGGGGAGTGCAGGTGCTCGTATCCACTCTCATCACAACTATACTGTCTGTGTAGCCCTGGCGGATTAGGGTGAATGGGATTTGTCCTCCCTGATAGCATCCCTTAAGAAGGAACTCCGAGGTGGGTGGGGAGTACAGACAGCGAATACAAAAATTAAAATTATATGGCTACTTCTTATAAGCAACCCAAGAGACATTGAGATTTCTGAAAATGAAATAGAAAAAAATCAATTTCCAACTTTCAGTGTTGTAGAATCAGTAGGGGGTGATATATGAAAAGTGTCTCCTTTCGTGTTGCAAAGGGTTATTTCAGACATGATCAAACCACAATCTGTTAAAAAAAATAAAGAAAAATAATACTCTATTAATTCAAGTGATATCCAAAAAAGATGCAAAGAAATTGCTAAAAATCAAGCAAATTGAGAACAATAAAGTCAAGGCCTATCCCCATCAATTTCTTAATTCATCAAAAGGAGTAATAAAATGCCCAGAACTGTCACTTTCTTCAGAAGAAATTGAAAATGATGACACCCTAAAAAAAGCAAGGAGTAATGAAGGTAAAAAGAATGCAAGTAAAAAGAAATGACACAGTAATACACACCAACACATACATTTTGACATTCGACAAACCAACTCTACCAAAAGAAATAAAGATAGGTTACACAATAGCCAAGGTAGAGCCATACATTCCTAATCCCCGTAGTTGTCATAAGTCATAAATTTGGTCATCTTCAAAATGTTTGTACGAGAACATCAGTCTGCCGAAGATGTGGAGAACTGGAGACTGAGCATGATAAATCACCTTGTGAAAGGCCTCGTTTATGCCCAAACTGTAAAGAAAAACATTCAGCAGACTCCAAAGAATGTAATATTTGGAAAAAGAAAATAATTAGAAGAAAATATATGCAAGATATTTCATTCCAAGAAGCCGGGAAACAGGTTGAATCTAATTCACTTCAAGCATCATATGCAAATATCACTAAAATATCAAATCAACAAAAAGTCATCCAAGAAAACAATGCATTAAGAAGCCAAGATCTTATAACTCTTATTAACGAATTAAAAAGTTTAATCGAAGTACTAAAATGTAGTATATCACTCATAAATCAAACACCCATAGACAAACAAAAATCCTGTCCCATCAACCACAAACAAAAAAAGTCTCTACATGTACAAAATGATTAAATCTGAAAATTCCCAACCAAAATACAAAAATCCAAGAAATAGAAACCTCTAAATATTCTCAAGAGAATCAAAAGGTACATAAAAAAAAAAACTCTTCTTTTAGTGAAGAATCAAGAGAAATGGACATAGAGGAACAAAACTTTATCCCATCACAAACAAGGGAACGGCCATCATCTATACAAAGATCATTAAAAGAACCTAATGAAAAAAAAAAACCCTATACCGTCACCCGCAAACAAAAATGACTCTACATCTACAAAACTATTAAACCCGAAAAATCAAAATGGAAAAAATAAAACCCAAGAAATAGAAACATTGAAACATTCTCAAGAGAATGAAAAGATACAAAAAAATAATAATGAAACGGTTATTGAAGAACCAAGGAAAATGATCATAGAGGAACAAAACTCTAACCATCACAAACAAAGGAAAGATCATCATCTAGACAAAGTTCATTAAAAGAACCAAATGGTAAAACTAATGGAGCAAAATCAAACAAGAAAGTAGAAACAAAAGAAGTTCAAAGAACAAAACATAGCAAGAAACAAAATGCTAATAGTCTGAAGAATATAGAAATGATGGACACTTCGCCCATATAAAAAAAAAAAAAAATTGGACATGTAAAAATTTATAATTCATAATACGTAATCATTCATTACCCGACCCATCAAAGAATGCGGCAAAATTGTCTCCTATACTCCTGAGGTGAGTTTTCCTACAGCAAAAATGTTTACAGCGAATGCTCCAGATACGGTTATTTTGTGGAACAAACTTCTAAGAAAATGTTTCCCTGACAACTACAATCTCGTCTCTTCAAGACCAGATCAAATGATATCTACCCTACATGTTCTCGTAATTGGCATTTCTTAACTTTCTCCTTTTCCCATCTATTACAACAGTTTTACTCAGTCACCCTCTAACTTGAGTGGCTCTTGGACCTTGTATTGGGTGAAATAACAGTAAAATACATATAAAATGTCAAAAACGAGCATTCATATTGCGTTTTATGACAAAGCAGCAAGAAAACGATAGCTAATAATTTTATTTATGCTATTTACATTGTTGTCCTCATCTTTACTGTCACATTCACAACATTTCAGCCATTGTACACTTCAGCATCTGTCTATCTTTCTGAATTACTAATTACACTATTCAGACTGTCCTCATCTTTACAGTCACATTCACGTTTCAGCCATTGTACGTACTGGCCTTCTTCAGGTGATATTTGTTTGAATTTTGAACCACGCCCTTTATTTACTCCATGGGGTAGATTATTCTAATTCCATGTACTATGCTTTTGGATATCTCAGTTTTAGTTAATTTGCCTTGATAACCCTTTGCTGAGGCCTGTGGTTGAACTCTGAACTCTTTTGAGTCAAGTTATTTTTTTGAATCAACCAACCAACCTCTTTTACCCACTGGGTCATGTTTATGGCCTATTTTACCAACTTGGTTTGTTATTTTACGTAATATTTTTTTTACTTATTAGTTTATGCTGGGGTATGCTAATAACACTATTATGATCTTAGATGAAAATTTATAAATTTTTATCAACACACACACACACATTTTTTTTTTTTTTTGTATGGCACATTTTCGCCCTTTATGATTTCATCAGATTAAACTAATGTCTCTCGTAATTGTGCATACAAAGGAGTGGGAATATAAAAATGCAAACATTGATTATAATTAGGTAGACAGGAAATGCTGAAAATGTTGGAATTTTAAACTTTAAATTACAAATTATTTTATATATATATATATATATATATATATATATATATATCAACCACGACGGCCACAAGAAAAAAAAAATTATATAACAGAAAAAAAATACAAGACTACCTTAAAAATTTTATTTATTTAAATAAATAAAATCTTTAAAGGTTGAGAGGTTTTTATTTTTGTTTTATTTATTTCTTTATTTGTTTTGTCTTGTATTTTTTCTTTCTGTTGATTTTGTGTTGGAGATTATATATATATATATATATATATATATATATATATATATTATATATATATATATATATATATATATATATAATTTTACTTGGTTTTAATATGAAATATCTAAATATGACTTATTTTCAATTTATTTGCATATATTTTATTTTTGAATATAACTTGTCTTTGGAAGAGTATGTTTAAGTATTTTGGGGCATAACTTTGTCTATATAACTTAAGGTTTTTAAAACCCCATTTTCGTTTCTCTCAGTTTTAGATTAACATTTCATTCTTCATGTAAGCCGAATTCAATGTAGGGTTTGCATCTGGGTTTAATTTTGTAAAGCCTCTTACCTTTAGGACTAATACCTTCCACTTGCTGTCTCATGCCTTTCCTCTGACTGAAATATTGAAATGAAATGAATTCTGTGTTGATTTTTCAACTTTTTTTTTTTTTTTTTTTTTTTATCCTTGTGGCTGTCGTGGTTAATTCAATGAAAGCTTTTGTGTAGCAATTTCACAATGTTTTTTTGTAATCTCTTATAATAAAAATAATAATATATTGCTCTACTTTGTATTGGGCACTTTTTTAAAAGTAAATGCTACAGTCAAATTTTACTCCATCTGTTCTTTCTCTCATATATATATATATATATATATATATATATATATATATATGTCAGTCAGTCAGATAGTATCTGAAATAAGTGAAGATAATGAGGCAAATGGGGAATGCTATAAACGGCGATAGCGCCTGCTTCCACCAGCTTCTTCAGATTAGAATGAAAGAAAGACAAAATCGTATGTAAAAAAAAAATGCAATGGGATCTCTGGGAATAAGTGAGGACTATAAATAAAAAAAAATATTCCTATCACCTCATGAGATACGCTAATTTGATTTTATGGTCACTATTTTGTTATGGGATGTAGTGGTGATTTTTTAACATTTCCATATAAATAGCCAGATACTCCCCACCCTCTACAATTTTAAGTTTCATGGGTCCAATTTTTGCTTTATTAGTTTTAATTCTTCTATTCAAGAAGAATAGCATTGGTTCTACCAGCAAATTCCTTCTCTCACACACACTGCGCTTTATTTATATAGGTGTGTATGTCTATCTGTCTGTTTTTCAATCTCACATGATCATAAACAACTTGAAGCAACAGGTAGTAACTACTGTTGCTACACACGATTAACAAATAAATAACTCGTTTAAAGTGGAATTTAAATATTGAACAGTGAAAGTTTTAAGAAACTCTTTATTAAAGGTTTAACTTTAATTTCACTTTTTGTTGTAGCTGCAATTGATATTATCTAATTAAACCGTAATTGAAACTTAAGCGGGGCACGGTATGTTGCTCATATGTTGTTTTTTTTTTTTTTTTTTTTTCTAGCACACATAATGTGACATATTTCAAATATTACATAGTTCGGGTTCCCTAATGTCGTTTAAGAGTGACTTTATATGAAGGGATCATAAAGAACGGTGATTTTTAAAAGAAAATCAAAATTGCACACAAATTATTGGTAAACCAACTACAGAGATTAGTTGCATATATAAATAAAGATTAAGCCGAAGTAAGAGGTTGAATAAAGATAAAATGATATTATTTCTAAATTCATATAATTTTTACATATATATGATGCTGATGGTAAAAGGCCGAAGGTCCAAAAATCCTTCACAGGAGCTAGGCTAAAGTTTGCCTGTAGGCTAGTTATTACTATAAACGTGTATAGAACTTATGGTTACATCTTGCCGTTTCAAATATTAGATGAGGAGACCTTGCCGCCAATCTTGTAGTATGCTTAAATTCATAAAGTCTAGGTACCAAAGAGGAAAGCTTATCAGAACAATTACCATGAAAATATTTAGAGAAAAGGCACAGGGAATTTGCAAGATCCAAAATATTTTGGGTTTAAGTAATCAACACAAGGTTGATCAGCCATAAAACAGAAATCATATATATATATATATAATATATATATATATATATATATATATATATATATATATGGCAATAAAGTCACTATACAGTTACTTATAATAAAAAAAGCAAAGCATTGAAGCAGGTGGCTTGCAATTCAAACAGTATTGGTAATTAATTTATTATTGTTTACCATAGCATTTTATTGTTATTAACCAGAATTATTTAAATAATAAATTTCTGGACTGTTGATTAATTGCTTTGTCTTAATTGTTATTGTAAGCAACTTTATTGCCACCATATATATATATATATATATATATATATATATATAATGCTGCTTCTATATTATCCAGTTTCAGGTGGTATCCGCAAAGTAACTACTGTGTGTGTGTGTTTTTTTTTCCATCACATTTTTTTTTTTTTTTTTTTTTTTTTTATAATTTGAACTTTTTATTTTAATTTTTCCCCTCTAGAATGGCAGCAACGTGTTTCGTTCAACCTTTGGATTTGGTTAAGAATCGAATGCAGCTTAGTGGTAAGTATGATGGCCTTTTTGTATCGAAACAGAATGTCTTCTCTGTTCAGTTTGTTGATTTATTTTTGCATAAACACTATCAACACTGAGTTCAAATGTTGATGTTTCCTTCACACGAATGTTCTTCAGTTAAGAAAGGTATGAAGTGGAACTCCCCTTTCTTGCTGATACATTGTTAGATGGTCCTGTAGCTACAATGGGTAGTAAAGAGAGAGAGAGAGAGAAAAAAAAAAGAGGTGTGAGTAAGGGGTGAGTGTTTTTTATAAGGGTATGTATTGGTTGACCCTGGGCTTGAAGAGGTTAAATTGTAGCAGCCAGGGAAGTATCTTCCTGGGAGTCTGTCCCACGCAGTTCTGGGCAAGAAGCCCTCTAAGTGGAAACTTTACTTTGCCACCATGAATAAGGCATGGTGGGTTATGGCTATGAAGGTCTGAGCTTGTGGGACCAAGGAATGCAACACATTTTAACACCTATAAATTAATAAAAGCCAAAAGGTCAGCCCTGATTTATCTTGGCAGTGTCTGGCAAGAGACCCTGGTTATAGGCTTACACTACTCACCGCCCTTTTGAACAGGAGTAGAGGTTTATCCCTTGTCTCCTGTTTAGAAATGGGTTTCAGGTCCCTTCTAAAGTCTTTTCATTCTCTTTCACTCTCTGTAGCCCTTTGCATCTTAGTGGCATTATTGCTTTGCTTGGGGTTAACTAAGATATAAACATCCTGCAAGATTTATTTAGGCACTTGAGATTATGAAAGGACAGTCTTGTTAGCAAATGTTTTTTGAATACCATCTCTACAAGATAGTTTCCACTGAAAAAGTGCTAAAATTCATTAAATTAGAGTTTGTTGTTGCTTTTGATATAATATATATATAAAAGCCGAATTATCCGCACCTTGCATGTTACACATTTCTTTTGTAACAAAATGATTGATTTTAAATCATTGTTATAATTTGTAGAGAAAAATGATGCATTTCAATATTACTCAATGATCTTGTCGATGTGACCTCCATCTTCTGGCTTTCTATATTTTGGATATGAGTCATTCCCTTGTTCAGTTTTAAATTTAATTTAAATGAAAGGGTAAAATTTTCAGAGGAGGATTTATGCTAAAAACAGATTGATCTGACCCCTTTGATATATATTTGATGTAATACTTGATTGAATGAATTGATGAGCAGATTTCAACATTGATTTGACAGATGAATTGTCGCAACAAATATGTATTGTAAGACTCTACCCGCTGATTAGCGATTTCTTGTTCAACTTGATGTCCATATTGTCTTATTTTGATCTTGCCGATGTGACCTTCATCTTCTGGCTTTCTCCTATATTTTGCATAGGAGTCCCTTGTTCAAATTTAATTTAAATCAAAGAGGAAATATCGATTTCTTCCAATCATTTTGATGAGCAATAGCAAAATTCTGAAATTTAGAATGATCTTATTCCATTTAAAAAAAAAAAAAATAAAGCCTGTAAAAAGGAATATTTTAAATTTAATATATGACCAAAAATAAAATACTTTTGACAAAAGACCTTGATTTCATTATAATTATGAAACAGTAATGTAATGATATTCTGCCAAACAAATCTATGGTTTGTTATCACACTGCATGGTTATGAACTATAATCTAAATTGAGCTTGAAATATTGTGTAATCGGCTCTAATTTTTTGTAAAATACTTAGATATGATGAATAATTTACAGTGGAAAATGCAATTTTTTTTTATTTATTTTTACTTTTTTTTTTTTTTTATATGCCCCCTTCTCTGCCAAATGCAGTTTTAATAAGTATTATTAAAAAAAAAAAACATTATGTGGATTTAGTTATGTGTAAGACATGGCCTGAAGATTGCATTCAAGCAAGAAAAAGACTGTTTCCATTCAGTGTTGAACTGTGTCCATATTGCTTATCTCTTCTTTTCTATTTCAGATATTGAACACATTTATCCCATAAATAAAGCATAACTTAGAACTATATTTCAGTGTGTGTGTGGAGGGGTTGATAATTGAATAGCAAAATAGAAAAATATGTCGCGTGGTTTTTCCTTCAAAAATACTTCAGATTAAATGTTATTAATCAAATCTTATGCATCTGCTCGGAATGAGAAATGATTGAGCTGAGTTCGAATTCTGGTCAGGTTCATTATATTCACTTACATTCAAGTACCCTTGGGGAAGGTATGAATCCATCTCTCCTCCCCACCTCAAGTTGATTGGCAACTAATCTGCCACAGAAATGGCAACCTATTGCAGGAAAATCTGCTGCCTTAGGCATGAATTAAGAGACATGATTGCTCAAGCATCTATCATGTATGGCACTTGACTGGCTGATAAGTGGTTGGGGATGAAATACTGAAAGTTGGTTATTATATATCAGACGAAAAACTGAAGATGAACGGACATTAAAGTTTAAAGGATTTTTCCATTTTTGTTGTTCTGATATAGTTTCTGACATGAAGTGGAAAGATTATATTGAATCAGTTGCTAGGTCAGCTGCTTGGAAAATTGGTTCCCTGTGTTGTACTAGACAATCTTTCTCTTCAGAATCTATCTTAAATATTTATAAGTCTATCTATCCATGGATTTGAGTATTGCTGCCGCATCTGGTCTAGTGCTGCTGCTACATATTTAGAGATTCTTGATAAAATCCAAAGAATTTGCAATGTTATTGGTCCTCACTTGGCATCTCAGCTTCAGTATTTGTTTGTTTTGTTTGTTTTTTTTTGTTTGTTGTTTGTTTCTTTTTTGTTTGTTTGTTGTTTTGTTTTTGTTTTTGTTTGTTTTTTGTTTGTTTGTTTGTTTTTTGTTTGTTTGTTGTTTGTTTTTTTTGTTTGTTGTTTGTTTTTTTTGTTTGTTGTTTGTTTTTGTTTGTTTGTTTGTTTGTTTGTTTTTTGTTTGTGTTTTTTTTTTTTTTTTGTTTGTTTGTTTTTGTTTTTTTTTTTTTGTTTGTTTTTTTTGTTTTTTTTTTTTGTTTGTTTGTTTTTGTTTTTTTTTTTGTTTTTTTTTTTTTTTTTTTTTTTTTTTTTTTTTTTTTTTTTTTTTTTGTTTTGTGTTTGTTTTTTTGTTTGTTTCCTGTTTTTTTTTTCTAGAAATATTTCCCTGTGTCTTTTTCTAGAAATATTTTCATGGTAATTATTCTAATGAAATTTTCTCTATGGTACATAGACTTTATGAATTTAAGCACAGTACTAGATTAGTGGTAAGGTTTAAACATTTTACAGCTGAAATGGCCAGACATGGCCGTAAGTCTTATGCTAACAGTCTTTCTATCACTCTTCTCGCTTGTGGAACTCTTTTCCGGCTTCTTGCTTCCCAGTGAACTCTGATCTCCAAAAATCTTGTGTCTTCATAATTTCTGTTCTCTTATTGTTCTCTCTTCTCAATAGTATGTTTTTCTCATATTCTCTAACACTCAGTAACCTTTGGCATCTTAATGGCTTTATTGCCTTGCTTGGAGTGAAATCGTTTCTCTGGAATTATACCTTTGTGCAATGTATAGTGTCAGACATTTGTAAATCTTTAATACTCCATGTGGTGTAAGCACTCTCTTGTTCTATCTTTCTATCGTAAGCATGCAGCCAGAGTTCAAATCTCATGAGGCCATATGCCCAATGCAATCAAATATATCTCTCCAAAGCAGGTCTGCTTAGTCATCAGCGGCCACACCAAGAGTCTCTTGTATATGACGATTTCATAATGACATGCTTTGAATGCCTGACCTGCAATAGGGCGTACAAGTTCAGGGCAGGCCTGACAAGACATTGGAAAGTGATGGTGATCAAAATCTCCTTCCACCACCCGGAGATGATTTGATATGCCACATATGTGGCATGGAATGCAAATTGATGGCTGGCTTTATAAGCCACTGTTATTCACGTGATGTATGCAGTGTTGCAAGGAGGAGTGGGTTAAATGATGGGCTGGACATGTCAGTGATGATCATACTTGCTTTGTGAGTTGACAGCCACCACACACACACACACACATTATATATATATATATATATATATATATATATATATATATATATTAAGAAATGGACAAGGATGCAGGTTCGAATCCTGTCAAAGAAATCGAATATTTTCTATGAAAATTTCTTGGACATTCAGGCGGTAAATGTTATTTAATACTGTTTATCATAAACAGAGCATTTGCTTAAATACTTGTATCTATAAATAACAACGTTAAACATAAAATGTCTTTAATAAATATATATATATATATATATATATATATATATATATATTATATGACAGTTAGATTTAGGTTAGGAATATCTGAACAGTGACGTCCCACGTCTCGTCTAAGGACGCTACTTGCTAACAAACAGTTATTTCTGATGAAAAATTGAGGACAATTTGAAATATCAAATATATATATATATAAATAAATAAATACTTTCATAAAATAAAAAAATAATTTTAATTTTCAATTTTTATAAATATTTTATATACATGAATTATTCACACAAAACTAATGCAAGGTTAATGATTTAAATGGCGAGACATCCATCATCACAAACAATTCAAATAGTACACAAAAACCTCCAGATCCGTTATGAATGAATTGATCCTTGTTTATATAAATTTCTGCCGTATTAGTTGTCATTTTTACTACAAGCTTTCGTCTGTTCCTACAGACATCTTCAGGTATATAATAGATGTTGTTCTTGTTTTTTTCTCTAGTAATAAGAGGACATTGAAAATATGAGTTATAGGTTTTTTAAATGTTTGCGTTTAACGCTTGAGTTTGATCAAAAACCTCCAGATCCGTTATGAATGAATTGATCCTTGTTTATATAAATTTCATTCATAACGGATCTGGAGGTTTTGTACTATTTGAATTGTTTTGCGATGATGGATGTCTCTGCCATTTAAATCATTAACCTTTGCATTAGTTTTGTGTGAATAATTCATGTATTTGTAAATTGATTGCACGTTTATTGTAATTTAAATAACTGATCCATGTGCAACTTTTAGATAATAAGTGCGACATTACTGTAATTATTGAACAATATAGTTCATGCCACTTTGACAGTAAAATTTACCAGTAAAATTTGTTCAACACCATATTTGGTATAAACGCAAACATTTTAAAAAATTTAAAATCAAACTCAGTGTTGCTTTGGTGCGTTCAAAAACCAATAACTCATTTTCAATAGCATTTCGGATACAATAACACATATATTTTCGATGTCCTTATTACTAAGAGAAAAAAACAAGAACAACATCTATTATATACCTGAAGATGTCTGTAGGAACAGACGAAAGCTTGTAGTAAAAATAACAACTAATACGGCAGAAATTTATATAAACAAGGATCAATTCATTCATAACGGATCTGGAGGTTCTTGTGTACTATTTGAATTGTTTGTGATGATGGATGTCTCATAAATTTAAATCATTAACCTTTGCATTAGTTTTGTGTGAATAATTCATTTATTTGTAAATTGATTACACGTTTATTGTTATATATATATATATATACTTTCATAAAATAAAACAATTTTCAATTTGAAACTTTTTTCTATATATATATATATATATATATATAAAATAAATATTTCATAAAATAAAACATTATAATTTTTCCATTTGAAACTTTTCTATATATATATATATATATATATATATATATATATATATATATATATATTCATAAAATAAAACATAATTTTCAATTTGAAACTTTCTATATATATATATAAAATACTTTCATAAAATAAAACATAATTTTCAATTTGAAACTTTTTCTATATATATATGCACTTCAAAAAGAAATACAGGGCATCTATTTAAAACAGGTGCATTGCCTAAAAATAATGTTTGAAATAATAAAAATGTCTGATTTTAAAAATAAATATATTTGCCTCTTTCGAAATCTTATGTATGTCTGTAACCTGTGATGTTTTGACCTAAAAGCCGACTTTGTGATAATCTAAACTTTAGTTAATTGCTAGTCAAAAAGCTTTCTTACATTTTCAAACACTTAACCTGTGCACAACCATGACTAATCAGCATGAGTTTGTTTGACTTATTTTCTTTTCTAATTCAGGTGAAGGGGGAAAGGCACGAGAGCACAAAACCAGTTTCCATGCAATCCAGAGTATCTTGAGGAAAGAGGGAATTACAGGCATGTACACTGGGTGAGTTCCCCTCCCCCGCTTCTTATTTTTTTATTTTTTTTTTTTTTAACTCTAATTTCTTGAAATCAAGATTTAAACTCGCCTCACCCACCTGGCAATATAACTTTGGACATTCTATCTAAACATTACCTACCAGAATGCTGTTGAAGTTTTTAAAGTCTGCTGGATATCTGAAAGTGTCACAGGCTGGCCTTAAGCACCGACAATGTATATTCAACTCCAGGTAGTCGCCTATTAAGCTTTAAATTATAAGATCCTCTGCCTTAGGACACGGATTTGTCCGTCCGTCCTGGATAAGACGATAAACTACATCCGACAACAAGGCCTTTGATCTCGGTGGGTTTTGAGGAGTGTGAAACCATTGCTTGATTGCTGGTGTTCCCAGGCCCACCCTGACCTGGGGTGGTAGTACCTGTCAGGATCCCAGCTCTGGGCAAATAGTTAATACCACAAAA
This sequence comes from Acanthosepion pharaonis, assembly GCA_903632075.3. Lineage (NCBI taxonomy): Eukaryota > Metazoa > Mollusca > Cephalopoda > Sepiida > Sepiidae > Acanthosepion > Acanthosepion pharaonis. The sequence continues at coordinate 1,061,315 of CAHIKZ030000260.1, read as the reverse complement.
GGTTTTCAAAACTCTATGAAAGTGTAAAAATAGGTTTTAATGCCAGCAATACCATTTTGGAAAAAAATATTACCAGCAATAAAAATCTAGGCATTGAGGTTGATATGCCGTAAAACAAACCAAACCTTATTTTAACATATTGGTTTGAAAAGAGTCTAGTCACATTTGGAGATGGAAAGTAGACACATGTGTCTTTGGTTTTAATTATTTAAACATGATATTTTCATTCTTTTTTGATGAGCTAATTCCGTCTATTTGGCAAATTGTTGATCACCCAGGCCTAAAGTTCTTCAATATCATCATTTTTTTAACCTCTTCACAATTAACAAACTGTTTTCCTTCTGAAAAGTCTTGCAATAATCTGAAAAGATGATAGTCAGATGGAGAAATGTCAGGAGAGTAAGGAGGATGGGGTTAAGCTTTCATAATTTATGCTGTAATCTTTTGTTGGGTAAAACGGGCAATATGTTTTCATTTAGTATTTCATGAGAGAAGCCACCCTTCATAGCATTTTGGGTATCCAAGGCCTCTGACCAGGATGTTTAGATGAGCATGGAACCACCTCTTAATTGCTGGTCCCAGGTCCACCCTGACTCCGTGTGGTAGCACCTGTTTGGGTCGTAGCTATGGACAAATATTTAACCCCTAAACTGGGGTTAAAACACCATGAAAGTGTAAAAATGCCAGAAATACGTTTTTTTTTTGTAAAGCATTATTACCAGCAATACACTTTTGAAAAAAAAAAAAAAAAAAAAAAATTACTAGCTATACATTTTTTAAAATACATACATTTTTTTTTTAAATATTACCACGTATAGATTTTTAAAGAAGAATGTGTGTGTGTGTGTATATATATATATATATATATAAGCAATAAAAAATTTTATTGGAACTAAATAACCGATTATGGTTGATTATGTCATAAAGCCAAATCACTCTTCATATCTCATTAAACGACTTTTTGAGGAGATTGGGAATAGATTCTTTCTACTTCTTCAGTGCATGTTAAGCACTTTGTTTTTGTCGGATATGATTATAGAGAACACACTTATCACAGTAAGCTATGATTTTACTCGGGAAGGATTTGGAAACATGTCTGCTCTTCAGTGACAAGCAGAGAGCAGCTCTGATTTAAGCTAAGAACCAGTTAGATGGGGTGGAACCCATTGACCAAGTTTAAACACTTTCCTGGAGTTCATGAATGTGTTTTATGATGAAAGAGTTACTTGTATTGAATTATTTCTATCCAGGTAGCTTCAGATTTTCCTTGACTCCGGTTGGCAGAAGCTCATTATTGAAAAAACTTGATTGCTCAAATTAGGGAAAATGTTTGAAATATTTCCTGATTAAAACTGACCAAATATTCATTGGTACTTAAATCTCCATTTTCATAGGCAGGAAAAATGTTTCTTACTTGCATTATTTACATTATTCAGACTGTTATCCTCATCTTCATTGCCATATTCACAATGTTTCGGCTGTTGTACACTCCAGCCTTCTTCAGGTGATTGAAATTTCGAACTGAACTGAACCCTCTATTTTGTCCTCCGGGGTAAATTGTTCTAGTGTTCAGTTCGAAATTCCAATCACCTGAAGAAGGCCAGCATGTACAATGGCCAAAACATAGTGAATATGGCAATGAAGATGAGGATAATAGTCTAAATAATGCAAGTAATCATAACTCATCTTAGATATATAGACAAATACAGAATGTTTTTTGCCTCTTCCGCATCCTAGGTAGGACCCTAAACTATGTCCAACAGCAAGGCCTCTGATCAGGAGGTTTTGAGGAGTGTGGAACCACATCTTTCTTGCTGGTGTTCCCAGGTCCACCCTGATCCAGGGTGGTAGCACCGGTTAAGATCCCAGCTATGGGCAAATTGTTAACACCCAAACTTGTGTCAAAATACTATGAAAGTGTAAAAATAGGTTTTAATTCCAGAAATATTTTGTAAAAAAAAAAATTTATTACCATCCAATAATTTTTTAAGGAAAAATTGTTATCGGCAATATTTAAAAAATATTAAAAGAAAAAAAAAAAAATACCAGCAATACATATTATATACAGTTTATGCATTTTTTTTTTTTTTTTTTTTTTTTTTGAAAAAAAAAATATTACCAGCTATAGATTCTTTGAAGAAAGAATATTCTCAGAAATAGATTTTTGAAGAAAAACATATTACCAGCAATACATTTTTAAAAAAAAAAAAAATATATTACCAGTAATAAAAATTGTCAGCATTAAATAACCGATTGAGGTTGATATGCCATAAAACAAACCAAACCAATCCAATCTTGCCTCTTCCATTGCTTAAAACATAAAAATTCATTGTTATTTTATCATAAACATTTAAAAAAAAAAATGGCCTCAGTGAAATGTAATAAGATTTCTCGCACATCTTTAGAAGATAAGTAGATAAATTCCTTCCATTTTTAAGTCCACTTAGTTATCTAAGTTTCGTAGGAATTTTGTCTCCAGTCCATCTTTGAGTCAACTTAACTGTCAGTGTTTAGGGGATTTATCTATACAGCTGTCTTTGAATTGGGAAACATAAAAATTTTATCAATAGTCATAAAAGTAGTCCTTTGAAGATTTGACCACCTATGTGGCTTTGGAGTGGGTGAGACTCCAGCGATTGTCCATATAAGCAGAGAGACAGGAAGTCAAGGAGAAAGGGGTTTGGCCATGAGATATGTAGGTAGGTGACTAGTGAGTTAGTAGTTGCCCAAAAGTGAGGAATCGGTAGGGTATGATGTGACAGGCAGTGAATGTAAATGTCCTTTTCCATAGCCGGAAGTTTAGTAAGATAGCAACCCACTTCTTGAAGCTGAAGGAAGGATCCCACTGTTAAGTGGGAAATCGGATTGTTGCTACTTCCCAGCCACAGAGGCGTCCTGGGTAAGATGATAATCTACATCCAACAGCAAGGCCTTTGATCAAGAGGTCTTGAGGAGCATGGAACCACCTCTTGATTGCTGGTGTACCCAGGCCCACCCTGACCCGAGGTGGTAGCACCTGTTAGGGTCCCAGCTTTGGGTAAATAGTTAACTGGGATCAAAACATGTAAAAATAGGTTTTAATACCAGCAATGTATTTTTGAAGAAAATAAATATTACCAGCAATACATTTTTTGAAAAACAAAATTATTACCAGCAATATATACTGAGAGAGATAGATAGATAGATATGAAGGGACCAAGAGAGACAGATAGACATAAAAAATATTACCACCAATAAAAATCTTGTTGGCATTAAGGTTGATATGCTGTAAAACAAACCGAACCAACCAAAGAGCCTTGAAAAACAATTGTTTTCATTTTTTTTTTTTTTTTTTTTTTTTTTTGTTGAAAGCTAACATGGCCGAGAAGACAAAAGTGTGCACATAGTTGGGTGCATATGCAAATACAATCAACCTTAGGTGTCATCAGAAGTGTAGTGAGCGACGAACGATCAGAGAACATTGTCACAAAATTTGTCACAGTTTTGCCACAAAAGTCATCCTGATAATGTCAAAAATGCAGTGAAACTTTCTTCCCAACCTCCTATTATAAATATAAAACACTGACATACATAGAAATATGGCAATTGCATTTTTTTTATTTATCTCTATTATTATTATTATTAAATTTGGCTTTTTTATTGCTACTCATTGACATTTACAGCAAAAACCCACAAATATTATTGAATTCCTGATTGCTCAAACACCTTGTTTTTACCTTATGATAATGACAATGTAATTGTATTATTCTAAGTTATGATTTTCTAAGAGTAACTTAGATGTGGCACAAGGCCCTAATTATGAATGGAAACAGCAT